>ML385829.1:101381-129266 GCA_005239525.1 Nicotiana knightiana | reverse complement strand
GGTGGCGGTTGTTATACCAGACATATTTCCTTCCTTCGAAATTCTCCACTCATTGAGTGGAGTGAAGCCTGCACTTGAGAAAGTACAACAGATGGTTGATAAAATTCACGGGAACATAATTGGAGAGAGATAAGCAGTGACATGTTGCATAAGGAAAACCTGGTTGATGTCCTACTTAAGGTTCAAGAAAGCAGTGATCTAGAAATTCCCATCTCAAGAAACACTCTCAAAGCTGTCGTTTTGGTATGTCTCATTACAACCTTATGCACCCCTTTTTTATAAGCAATGGACTAGTCATGCATCCAATTTTGGAGAAGTTGAATTACAGATAACTCTAAGGTGTTTCAGTTTACAGAGCATTTTTTGAACATCATATTATTGTTGGCCTTGATACTTGATGGCAGAAAAATATATATGTGCTAACCAAAAGGAAATAATTCTTAGGCATTATGGATACGTCATGTTCCAAATCTAAATGTTGCCTCCTTTTCATAGAGCATACACAAATCTTTTTTACCATCTTGAGCAATTTTAAAGAACTGCTGACAGACATCAGCCCAATTTATTTCAACTAAGAGTTTCTCATTTTCACATTCAGGAAATGTTCGTAGGGAACTGACACATCATCACAGTTTTAGAGTGGTTGATTTCAGAAATGATGAAGAAACCACAAGTGATGGAAAAAGGCATAAGCTGAGGTGAGAAAGGTACTTGAAGGGAAAAGTAAAATGACAGAATCAGAACTTCAAAAGCTAGATTACATGAAATTGGTTATCAAAGAGACACTGCGAATGCATCCACCTTTACCTTTGTTACTACCAAGAGAAGCTAAAGAAAAATGTGAAATTGGTGGCTATGAAATACAACCAAAAACTTAAGTTATCACCAATGCATGGGCAATAGGTAGACATCCAGAGCACTGGAAAAATGCTGAATGCTTTGAACCAAAAAAATTTCAAGATTCTGCGTTTGATTCCATAGGGACAAATTTGAGTACATACCATTTGGAGCTGGCAGAAGGATATGTCCACGGAAATTATTTGGAATTGTAAATGTTGAACTTCCACTTGCCAAGCTGCTATTTCATTTTGACTGGGAACTCCCTGATGGAATTGAACTTGACATGACTGAGACCTTTGGGGCAACAGCTGGGAGGAAGAATGATTTGTACTTGGTTGAACCACCTTATATTTGAATCACTGATGCCTAAGCATGCACAAGAAATAAAGTTGCTTCCTTTCGTTTTTTTCCTCTGTTATTTATTTGTTACTGTTATATAAATGTAAGTCTGTAACACAATGAATAGCAACACTACACCACATCTTATAGTCCATAATATGCCCAAGTGTAAGAAAAGGACTCTTATCTAAGTGTCTGCAGTAGTATATGCTGGAATATAGAATAGGACCAAAGACTACCAGTCCATTTCTTCCCTGCTCCTATTTGCTCGATCTCAGGTTGATACATCTAAAACATCTTAAGAAAGGAATAATAACAATGTTAAATAAACAAGCAGCATTAAGAGAGCAAAAATCAGTTTTGTCAAGAAGGAAGCCGCAAACAAAATCTAAGATAATATTGAAATTGTTGTAACCTTCTCTTGCCAAAACAGAGCACTTTGAGAAGATTACCAGTGAACTCTAAATATATAGCTCTTAGAACCCCTTATGAAATTAAATCTTAACTTCCCAAAAAACCAATATTTGTATATGTAATTGCTGATATTAATCTTAGCAAAATAAATTAAGATAGCATAAAAATGCTTTAAAAGGGTTAAATCCTAAAAGTCTAAAGGTGAAAGCATCTTCTGTCTAGATCTCTAGTTTCCTTTCTAGACCTATAAGCTTTAAACATTAGCTTATTTGTGCTAATCAAACACATGCTTCCTGTGTAAGTGATCCCTTCGACCATATAAGAATCCTCTATGCTACTCTCCTCACTTAAATTAGATGTCAAACATCATAATGAACTTTACAAAGAGGAAGACACTTAAATGAGCAAGGTCTGTTACATTGTCATTGTGATCTACCGTGATATAAGTTCTTAGAAAAATCTACAATTTTGACAATAAGAATAGGATCCCTCCTCCAGTGGATCCTACAAGGACAACATTCCTGCATTCCAGATTCAAACATTAATATCGTGTCCATTTGCAAGTAAAACATTATTTGATCGCACCTGATATTGACAAATAACAGTCATCATCCTAATTCAATACACAAACAATTTTTTTTTCCACAAACAAATTCCTCTAAGAGTTCTATATGTGTTTTATATGCATCATCCTACTTGTGTGGCAAAGATCGATATATCCACAGTATAAAACATTGTCAGCTACATATGTTTTATGTGTCTGTTGTAAGTGGGGTTTGAATGTTTTAGTATAGTTTTTTTGCTCGAGGACGAGCAAAAAGTTCAAGTGTAAATTTGCATAAGCTTCACTGCTGTTGTTTTTAGAAAATAAACATTAGTTCTAACTTTATTCCAAAAGAACTTTACTCATGAGTTGAATAATTCCCAATAACATATAATGTAATAACAACTCATTTCATCAACAAATGGGGCACACAAATTGTACTATAATGTGACAGAAGGTATGAAAAAGAAGAAAAAGAATAAGAAGGAAAACTACAAAAGGGAATACCTAGCTATAAAAACAAGGACCAGGGAAACAATACGAAAATTTATTGTCTCCTTTATGACTTATCTTCTGGTGATAGCAATTGTATATTGCTCTTTCATTAGTTTAATCTGATACAGCCATATCATCCCAGACCCCACTGGTGGAATTTTACTGGGTTGTTGTTGTTGTTGATACAGCCATATCCAATTGCAAAAATAGTTATCTAATGTCACCTTCATTCCGTTTACAATACTCATTTTACCCTAATTACAAAAGCATTATCAGTAATTACCACCAAAAACCGTAATAATAAGCCAAAATCTGCACATTTAAGTTGATACGTTATACTAAAGGTGAAAACTTCGCCAACTGCCCCATAAATCTCATACACAACAATTAGCAGAACTCCATATACCATATATAAGTGAATCCATGATGTTAAAACAAGAAGCTTTTACATATAATACGCCCGCAGGAAATAAGCATAAACAAAAAAGGGGAAGAGACAATACACGGGGAGAAAGAGAAAGTGAGCTGAAGCAAACAACGTGAATCGGAGAAAAAAATTTGGACCATTTCTCGATTTGTGCGTGTCATCCTTGCGTAGGGGCCATGCTAATCTTCTCTGTATCGTTCCAATTTTATCGGAGGTCCCCGAAGGGACGAACCACTGACTTCTGGTGTGGGCTGATAAACTATGGGAAGCTTTCTTCTGTAGACGATGTGGTAACCAGGTATTTGGGATTTGGTTGGATCCCAACTGGACTCTTTTAGGTTTCTGGTTACTGTCTGAATTGCACTTGCTGAGACGGGCCGGCCTTTTTCACTTGCTGAATGGCCTTTCCTTTTGGGTTTTACGTGTGAGGCATTTGCATCTATATCCGCTTTTTATGTCACGTTATAACTTGTGTTCGGTTTGCAAAAAAAATTACAAGTGTACCCGCTTTTTGCATAATTTCAGCATACGGGGCTGAAGTAGCAAAGGCAATCACGCAAAACTTCAGCATTCTAGTAGACGGGCCTGAAGTAGCAAGTATGCTGAAGTTTTTGTTTGTAATTGATGAACTTAAGCATAGTAGCTGAAGTTTTGTTCTCTATTTGCTGAAGTTTTTGTTTAACTTGTGCACGTCTTAACGGAAAGCTTTTGTTTGTAATTGCTGAAGTTTTGGTTTTTGTAACTGGCTAACTTCAGCTCTAGAGCTGAAGTTTTTGTTTTGTAACTGGCGATTTTCAGCTCTAGAGCTGAAGTAGCTTAAGTTGTGTTCTTTATTTGCTGAAGTTTTTGTTTAACTTGTGCACGTCTTAACGCAAAGCTTTTATTTGTAACTGCTGAAGTTTTTGTTTTTGTAACTGGAAAACTCTAGCTCTAGAGCTGAAGCTTTTGTTTTGTAACTGGTTAACTTCAGCTCTAACTGGCGAACTTCAACTCTAGAGGTGAAGTTTTTGTTTTATAACTGGCAAACTTCAGCTTTAATAAACATATTTATGGCAATCATCCCATGAACTGAAGTTCCATAGCAGCACCAACAACAACAGAAGAAAGAAGAAGAAGAAGAAGAAGAAGAAGAAGAAGAAGAAGAAGAAGAAGAAGAAGAAGAAGAAGAAGGAGAATGATGAGGAGAAAGGGGGCTGAAGTTATTTAAAAAGTGGGTACAAGTTAAAAGTTTTTAAAAAATGAGTATAAGTTAAATGGGGGCGACCAAATAGGGCACCCCATGCAATTTTTACGTTTTACGTCCAATTCTACTAACTCTAAGCCCATTAGTGAATACAAAAAGTTGGATGATCTTGGTTAAATAGCCATTTTTTAGGTCGGCTATTAGAGTGTAGTCATATTTTACATTGTCTTGGCAAAGTAGCCACTTATTAGGTTGAATGTTGGTTCAAAATTTAAATTTTATGAGTTTAATATTTAAAGTTCTTAACATTAACCCATTATAGTTTTGAAGTTAAAGGGTCATATTTAGGTTTAAATAAATTCGGTACCGTAAGGTGGATTCGTCTCTTCATGTTATGGAGATTTAATTAATTTGACAAAAACACACCACATATCAAAAAGGAGCATCGAATTTTATAAAATGGTCAACATTTTTTAAATTCACATCCCTCGGTGGATCAAAAATTAATTAAAGGGTATTAGTGCGCTAAGTTTCTTCTATACACGGGTCCAGAGAAGAAACAAACCACATTAATGCAATCTTATTTTATATTTCTGCAAGAGAACTTGAAAAGATAATATTTTGCTCCCACTGAAACAACTCTTACTGTTACGCCAAAACTTTTTTCTGCATCAAAAATTAATTATTTACTTAAAATGTTCTAGCTAGAGAGTTCGAAACCAGTCTAATTAACCACATCCAGTAATGGATTTTTCAGCATTGTATGAAGTCCCAGAACATCCTCGAGAATGTAGTTCATCATAAAATTTCAATTTTATATTATTATAACCCTAATTACAAAATTACTGCAACTTGAGATAGACCAAAGCCCTGAGAAGAATTTGCATAGTGAATGAACATAATGTTTGACCAAAAAGTATGAGACCTTTTGTTAAACTAATTAAATAAGGAGATAGAGGGTAAATCCTAGTTAAGGATAATTAATTTTATATCTGAGATGGATAACATGAATAGAAACATATAGTTGAGTACAACTGTTGGCAGTAGTTATGGTCGGATCTAATAATATGAAAAAGACCATGCATTAAATAACATTAAATGGCGATAAAATGTAAACAAAGGAGAAGATTCACCCAATCTTGAGTGAGGCGGATCCTCTTTCATTTGATAAAGATGGATGATAGACGAATACAAGAATCTTAGGATCCTTTTCAGATCTGATGGGGAGTGTGAGATAACAGATCATCTAATCTCTTTAGAGAGATGTGTTTTTTTTATTTTTTCTAGAGATAGAGAGTCTTCCCCCCATCTAGAGAAGTCCTCTCTTCCTATTTATAAGGGATATCCCTAGAAACCCTAAAAAAAGTACAATTAGAGAGAATTTTCAATAGAATATTCTCTTTGATGATTCCAAAGCAAAACTAGTCGTTACATTTATCTGTACTGCACAACCTTGGCCTTGTTGATGATCACTGCTGGACCTCAGCCTTATTAATCACTGCTCGACCTCGGCCTTATTGATCACTGCTCGACCTCGGCCAGACAGCTCAATTCGATTCGCAAGTTACTCATGACAATTGTCTCCGGATGTCAAATTTCTCTGATTAGATTTTGACCCATACAGTTAGTCCCTCCGCTTATCGAGGTCGTCTTTTCGCCGAGCTCGGTGAGTGGACTTCATTAATCGTAGTTCGATAAATTCGGATTGGGAGGTCGAATAGTGAGGATCGCAGCTGAGGGTGTCGATCTTCAGGTCCAAGTGGTATCCCTGTGGGCTGAATTTGAGCAGAGTTCGACCAAGGCCAACGACTCGAATGATGAGTTGATCAAGAAGAGGGTAGAGTTGGAGAAGTCCAACAAGGCCAGGATGTCATATTTGGCAAGGAGAGCAACATCAGAGGAATTCATCCGCGTCTATTTTGCGAGCGAGGTCGAATGTTGGTCAATTCAAGCGAGGTCGAGTTTTGCTTCGGGCGAGGTCGAGTGTTGATTCGGGCGAGGTCGAGTGCAGATTCGAGTGAGGTCGAATGTAGATTCGAGCAAGGTCGAATGTTGATTCGAGCGAGGTTGATGTTGATTCGAGCGAGGTCGAATGTTGATTCGAGCGAGGTCGAATATAACTTGTTTAATTGGTGCAGCGTCGCTTTGGCGAAAACGCGGGTGAGCCTCATGTACTCATGCTTTGCCTACATATATCAGAGAGATTTACATGTTTTCTGGGCTGGCAATCCAGTCCCGGTCCATATGGTCTCTTGGCATCTTTGGATTTGCTTTGACGGCGATCGTCCCCTGTTCGCGTATTTGAGAGAATGCTCCTGCTTCTATTCCACATAGAAAAATAGTCAGTTAAAACCAAATGAAATCGTTCGTGACCTCGATTTGATCTGCCGATGAGTGGAGGGCAGTGACCACGTTCCCTTCTCCGGTTATGCTTTTAGTGGCCACTACTAATTTGGGAAGGCCTTCCGCTTTGATATTCTGTGGTCGAGGAATTTGGTTGAGCTGGCATTCGTCGAACTCGGGTAATGGCTTGCAGATTTCGGCATGGTATTTTTGTAGTCTTAGTTCCTTGATTTGGGAAGTCCCTGTGACTTGATTGACAACGAGCTGAGTCGCACCGTAGGACGACTCGTTCTGCTCCGTACTCGAGTTCTAGCTTTAGACCTGCAATCATGGCCTCCTGTTCGGCTTCATTAGTCATATCTGGGCATCTTATGGACTGGAAAATTACTTCGACTGCTGGGACCTCGAGTTCGAGTCTCACTCTTGATCCTGACGGTTTTGTAACCCAATCCAATCTTGGGTGAACAAAACCAATCTTGAGTTTAGGAACTTGGTATAGTGTTGCATGACACTGACAGTATACCACAAACATCCTTATGAAATGAGTTACTTTTAATAAAATGTAACGACCCGACCGGTCGTTTTGAGCATTTGCACTTCACTCAATAGTTTGAGGGCATGAGTATATATTTATGGTGTATTGTGATTTATGACAATCGTCGATTTTGGGGTTTCAGTTTATTCGGAATCGGTTTGGAAGATTGAATTCGTCGTAGGAGCTTTAAGTGCAAAGAGTAGACCAAGTTTGACTTTTCAATAATTTCCCCCCCTAGGGGAGTTTTGATAGTTCCGTTAGCTCCGTTAGGTAATTTTGGACTTAGGAGCGCATCCGGAATGTAATTTGGAGATATGTGGTAAAATTAGGCTTGAACTAGCGAAAGTGGAAAATTTGGCGATTTTGGTCGACAATGCAAATTAGGTATCGAGGTCGGAATGGAATTTCAGAAGTTGGAGTAGGTTCGTAGTGTCATTTGTGACGTGTGTGAAAATTTTGAGGTTATTCGGGCGTGGTTTGGTAGGTTTCAACGTCGTTGGCGAATTTCGGGAGTTTAGAAGTTCTTAGGCTTGAATCCGAGGTTAATTTGGTGTTTTGATGTTGTTTTGAGTGTTCCGAGGGTTCGAATAAGTTCGTATATTGGTATAGGATTGGTTGGTATCATTGGTTGAGGTCCTGAGGGCCTTGGGTGTGTTTCGGATGATTTAACGGATTGAATTCTAAAGTTGAAGGTGCTATTTTTCTGGTATTTTGAGCTGCTGGTGTTTTTCCGCACCTGCGGATGGGGAGCCGCTGGTGCGATGGTTGTAGGCGCGGTAGATTGATCGCAAATGTGGAAAGGGCAGGCTGGAGCATTGAGCGCAAATGCGAAAGATGGCGGCACCTGCGAGCCCGCAGGTGCGAGGAAAGAGGCGCAAATGTGGAAGCTGGTGAGTTAAGTGGATTGCGCATGTGCGGCGCTTGGACCATAGGTGCGGTCGCGCAAGTGCAAGAAAATGGCCGCAGGTGCGGACCTGCTGGGCAGAAAACCCCAATTCGAGGTTTTGTTCTCCATTTTTCAGATTTTTGGATTTGAGGAGCTCGAGAGAGAGGCGATTTTCGAAGGAATCAAGGAGCAACGTTGGGTTAAGTGATTCTAACCTATAATGGTATAAATTTCATGAATCTATGGCTTTATTCATCATCTAGTTGGGAATTTGAGCTGGGAATTTGGGAATTTAGGGCTTGAAAATTGGAGAGTTTGATTTGGGAATTTGAGGGACCAAATGAGGTCGGATTTTGATAAATTTGGTATGGTTGGACTCGTTAGTGTATGAGCTTTCTAGTTTTGTAATTTTTGTCGGGTTTCGAGACGTGGGCCGGGTTTGAGCCGATTTCAGGATTTTGGTCTAATTTGATAGTATTTCTTGTGGAATTCATTCCATTAGCATTTATTGATGATATCGTACTGGTTGCGAATAGATTCAGAGTTTTTGGAGACCGAGTCGAGAAGTGAGAGCATCCCGGAGTAGGATTTCTACGCTGTTAGGTAAGTAACTCTTCTAAACTTAGTGCCGAGAGTATGAGGTAAGTAACTCTTCTAAACAAATATTGAGGTGACGCACATGCCAGGTGATGGGCATGTGGGCATGCACCCTGTGAATTGTGACTCTATGGTTCCCATGGCTCAATATAATGGCCCTATTTTGTCGATATCTGTGTTTTTACCATGTGATTAAGTAATTGAGCTGTCAATCATGCTAGATACCATGTTTAGACTTTATGCCGATACTGTTGAGACGCATAGTGGTCGTTTCTTCCTGTTATTTCACAGACTTCATTGATATCTTGTACGCAGTCATGTTCATGCATTCATATCATATCTTAATCTCAGTTGTTAATTGTTGATGCATCATATTCTTGTTGTCGGGCTAGTTTCATGACACTGTGAGCCCGTGAGTAAGACTGGAGAGATTGATGACTGAGAAAGGCCTAGGGCCTGGTTGTGAGGATATTGATACCATAGCACGTGAGTTGTCCGTGCGGATTCAAGTATTGATATTATAGCACGTGAGTTGTCCGTGCAGCACGTCAGTTGTCCGTGCGGATCCATATATTGATATTATGGCACGTGACTTGTCTGTGCAGCACGTGAGTTGTCCGCTTGGGCTGTAAGAGCCCCTCCGGAGTCTGAACACCCCTAGTGAGTGTAGTCGACTATAAACGTGTGTGGATTGAGGTACATGGTATCTGCATGCACGCATGACATACATGCATAGAGATGTATTTTTCCTTACATTATATAGTATCACGCCGTCCATGACTTATTATACACATTGACATGTGAGCTCAGAGAGGTATTTTATACTTGTTATTTGAAAAGAAAATGAAACATCTTACTTATTGCTGAAAATATTTTGGGAGAAATCATAGTTTTCAAATTTATCTGTATTTCGACACTTTTAGCAAAAGATTTGAGTTCTCACTAAGATATTTGAAAAAACATGCCTATTTTCTGGAATTGTGAGTGAGTTGAATATTTTACTTCTGAGATACTCTTTTCATTACTTGTATTATGCTATTGCGAATTGTTGTAGAATACTAGTATTTGACCCGACCTAGTGTTAGCTCGTCACTGCTTTCAACCTAAGGTTAGGTTTGTTACTTACTCAGTATATGTGGTCGGTTTTACTGATACTGCACTTCTGTACATTGCGTGCAAATGTCGGTTGTTGTTGTTGTTGTGCTCGATGGTTGAGGGACTTGAAGACGTATCGATGTCCCTATTGTAGCTGCCTCCTTTGTTCGGGGTAGCCTTAGATTATAAAAATTATGATTATGTACTTTTCAAACAAACTGCATATTTGTTTCATTTTGCTTTGTAAACTCTATTAGTAAAAGCTCATGATTTGTACTACCAGTCCTTGAGGAAATGTAATGGATTTAGATAATTTATTTTATTTAATTGACTTATTAACATTATTAAAACTGGATAGTTATTAGTTGGCTTACCTAGCGGGTTGGGTTAGGTGCCATCACGACCAGCGTATTTTGGGTCGTGACATAAAATTATTTTTAACCTTTGCTTCCTTACTGACACTTATTGTAGGTAAAAAAGGTGTCTATTTAGAGAAGTCCTCTCTTCCTATTTATAAGGGATATCCCTGGAAAATCCTAAAAAATGTACAGTTAGAAGGAATATTCAATAGAATATTTCCTTTGATGATTCCAAAGCAAAACTAGCCGTTATATCTATCTATACTGCTCGACCTTGGCTTTGTCGATGATCACTGCTCGACCTCGGCCTGATTGATCACTGCTCGACCTCGACCAGACAGCTCAATTCGATTCACATGTTACTCATCACAATTGTCTCCACACGTCGAATTTCTCTGATTAGATTTTGATCCATACACATAATAGTCCTGTTAGATACGCATAGTAATAATGCAGATGAAGAAGATTAATATTGTAAATGCCTTGGGCTTCAGAATCAATCATGATTAGCATAATAGTCCACAATAATTTCCGTACCCGACCAGATCAATCTGGAAAAGGTTGATATGTTTGTAACAATTTAGCATGATATTTTCCTCAATTGACCCATACGAGTCAGATTCAGTGAAATATGACTCCTTATATCAAGCCAATTTGAATAATAATACTCTCGGTGCTTCTAAAAAACATGGACATTCACACTAGAATAATATTCAATTCGTTTCAATTTAAATGACATATTTCGCTTATCAATAATCAAATTATGTGAAGTTTAACTAATATTTTAAATATTATATTGGCAGGAGGAAAAGTACAACTTGTAGTATCTTTCATATAGTTATTGAATATCTAGCTTTTAATATTAAATTAATCCAATTTAACTTCAAAGTTTATCAAATTAAAATGACACTCCATAAGTGACATATGACATTAAAATTGAAGGGGCGAGGGAGGGGAAGTAATAGGTTTCAAATTGAAGGGGAAAAGAAAAGAATTTTAGACTCCACAAAGTTTTTCACGTGAAAAAGTGCACTGGCTTCTGAAATAGAAACTGTACTAGGTGTATGGTCGGCAGGGGCGGATCTATTTAAAGGTGACGGGGTGGTACGCTATCCGATCGCTTGGATAAAATTTCAGCTACTCAATGGTATTTTACTAGTATTTCATATAGAAAAAGGATATAAATAGTTTGTGACACCCTGTATCTCAAAATGGTTGTGGGTGCCATCGTTAAAGCAGCGCATTTCAAGTCCAACACTAAAGATCTATCCTTCTTTAACTCATATTGAATACTTTTTTGTGTTCCTTTTTACAAATTATTTTCTTTTCTTTTCTTTTTTTTTTAATTTCTTTTATCTACATGTTGATATTTTCCCTATATACCTCATTTTTATAGTAGTTCTTTAGATTATAAAAGTATATTTGCATATGTTTTCTCGTTCTAGATCTCAAATTTTAAAATTTGAATATGTTTTTAATCATTTTTCTTCTTTAAGTAGTTAATATAATTTTTTCCTCGAAAAGATCAAATATATTGAGTTTCGTTATTATGCATGTGTTTATTTATGCACCAAAAGATCTTTTAAACAAACCAAATAAACATAAAATGGATCGAGCCGAACCGAACCGAACCGAACCGAACCGAATTAATTTAAAATATAGCGAACCTGCCAAATGTATGTGTACCTAATAAATTTAACCTCTACGATTACTGGTAAGTTTATATTAAATACAGTGACATCCACAACCATCAAATTCTGGATCCGCCTCTGATGATCAGTGAAATGTTCCAAGTTCAAGATTGCTTATCATGTGTAGAGATGTTAGTAAATCTACTCTTGCAATTTTTCTAATTGAGAAATATTTTATTTTATTTTAAATCTTAAACTCTGATTAAAAAATTGAGCAGACTCTCACTACTATTTAATGAGCTTTTGCTTTGTCACTGCTGAAATTGCTCCATCATAAATTGATATCTACTTCCAATTAGAATTTATTGATCGATGGGTTGTACAATTTACTTATCTATATATATTCTGATAATCAAATGTAAATGAACGTTAGAGAAAATCAAGATTCGTGAATGTTAATATTTGAGATTGATTAAGAGCTACTAGTTTATTTTTTCTTTCATTCCCCTTGAAGCTATTTTTATTTTCACGTTTCCTTTTAATGTTTTATTCTTTCTTTCTGTAGACATATTAAGGACTCGTGCGACTGCATAATCTTGTATTGTTCAAAGTTCAAATTTAACAATCATGGTTGAAAACTGTATGATATGGATCTATATATGATTACTTAAGTGATTATTCTGAATTGATTCACATAGAGTAGGGATCGTAAAAGCTTCGTACGTGGTCATGAAAACTTTCTAACAAATTATTTTTTTAAGCAATAAAAGAATTATAATAAGCCCGGAAACATGCACGAATTCATTGAACATCACAAGTTAATTCAATGACTTCAAAATTATCCCTGTACAATTACCTAGTAGGAATTTCGTTGACAGATGGGAAATTCACTTCTTAAAAGAAACGCATAAAGGCAGACAGGAAATTTGACACTTTTTACATCTCTGGGGTCGAAATAGCTGGCTACTTAATTGCTAAGCCAGTCACATCCAATTAAACTTTGATCAAACCTTAAATTCATATTGGTCCACAAATCTTGGTAGGTAAGAGACCAATTAGTAGGGAATGCAGGAAATATATAGATCATGTATTAATTATTAATTTATGTCACTTAAATATCTCTAAACTATGGGCAGCATGAAACCACTGGTGTCAGTTCTAAGCTGCCTTTCTTGTTCTAAAGTACAATTACAGTGGTTAATCTAACGAAATTAGTTCTTAATTTACATTGATAAACTTATATTATTTCCAGAAATGATAAGTGCATCTACGAGCTCCTTCCCAAAAAAAAAGAACTAAACACTAGTTGGACTGATTACCTCAACTAATCATTCTAGTGTAATAATAATTACTAGTACTTTTTAAATCTATTAGTAGTGAAAAACGATTTGGGCGCTACATTTTGTCCTTCTTACGTTGGAGAAAAGTCTAGAAGTTAAAGTTACGAATTAATTTCCAAGTGCAAAGCACCTCATGAAACCGTGAGTAGATGTATCTTTCAAAAAGAAAATTACCCTAAATTTCTCTCGAAGACCAACAATAGTAAGCCTTTTCTAAAATAAGACTCCTACCATCTATGCAAGATCGAGGAAAGTAGCCTTGGAGGCTATAAAATAGTCGATATTAAATGGAGTATATTTTATTACTTTATCGTCCCAAAAGGCAATTAGGAAGAAACCACAACATTGTAATAATAATCGATCAAGATTTGGCTATGATGAGGAAGTATGACTTTAAGTTTTTCAGTGTTTGCTGTCACTTATTCTTTGTCTCAAGGGCGACGACTTTGTATTAGTCGAAATTTGGATCGAATTTAATGACGGCAAATGGACGTGGTCGAGAATTAAATCGATCACGGCGCAATGGGGAGGAGTCTTTTTAAGAAGAGCTAATGTCGAGGTCGAGTATATAATGTATAAAAGTAGCGGTAGAATAAGTTTAGAACACAAAAAAGGAATATTCACAAGATCCAAGGATTCCTTGTCCACCTCCATTTTATATTATCCCACGTTGTTGTCAGGAAGGAGAATCATCCAAGTCATCCAAATATTTGGGTGATAAATTTCTTCTTATTACATTTACTGTCATTATCTACATTCATTGCATTCTTTCTCTATTGCATTCATTGACAATCATTGAATACTTGTAATTGGCATTCAATATTAATGGGCTCAGTCCTACTTCATTAATACATTAAACCGTCAGATCTAGTAGCCATTATATTTAACTAGGATCCATCCCCTATTTTCTTATTAATTCGTTATAAGAAAAGGTTTAACACTTTTTTGGTAAAACAATTTGATGTCGTATGTGGGGAGGTTCTAGTTAAAATTTTAGTTTTTTCTAGATCTAAAAAAAGACAACAACCATCTTTTTCTCGCTTGCACAAACAAACAATGGTAGGAAAAGGAGATGAAAAACTGAAAGCAGTAGTGGATGTCACTGCCAACCTCTTGAACACCATCAACGAGGTTAATATAAAAGACGAGTAGAATGTGACACCGAGTGCCACACCCAGGTGAAGAGACTCACATCCCCCTCACAGTAGTGTAACCGCTTCACGCGAAAGGGGGGCCTCCACGTCCACAACTGAGAAAGTGCCACCAACGGTGAAAAAACTACTGGAGGCGTGGTTGACAAGCACCCTGAACAACATACTCGACAAATCCGCTCAAGGAGCGAGTAGGAGCGCCGAACGAGCAGATACCACGACAACTATCAATGAACAACCCGCTCCTCACCCAACAAGTAACACTCACACCGTTATTGATGCAGGTAATGATGAACTTGCGGCCATTCAGAAGAAAATAGAAGAAATGGAGAACGAGAATAAAGCATTCCGCGGCCAAATAAGGGAGCACCAAGAAAGGGTTGATAAGATACCAGGCGCCCCCAAACTTCTACCAAAACGGGACGTCGGTCGGTCCGTCGAACAACCGTATAGCGAGGAGGCAGCCCCACATGCCATACCCAAGACCTTCAAAATGTTGTCATATTTGAAAATATATGACGGCACAACAGACCCTGAAAATCATATCATTCATTACGTCACAACAGTAAAAGGCAACGACCTCCCAAAAGAGCAGGTACCATCAATGCTGTTGAAGAAGTTCAACGAAACCCTAACAAAGGGAGCCTTAACGTGGTACTCACAGTTACCAGCACGTTTGATAACGATGTTTGAGGAAATGGCCGATAAGTTTGTCACCGCCCATGACGGGCCAAGAAAGCAGAGGCCAGGGTGAATGGCATATTCGCCGTCAGACAATCTCCTAGCGAGGGACTCAGGGAATTCCTCGCCCGATTCAACAGAGTAAGAATGATCTTGCCAAACGTATCAGAAGAGATGGCGGTGGCAGCCTTCCAAAATTGGTTGAACAGGAATGGGTCGAGGGCAACCAGGAAGTTGTTAAGCATACTTATGAAATACCCTCCCACCACCTGGAAGAAATTCACAACGCCTATTGCACCAAGGTGAGAGAAGATGAGGACAACCTTAATGGTCCAACCCAACGGCTAACATTAGTCCAAACGGAATCGAGAAAACATCGCCGTAATAATGTCCGGAGAGATCATTCAGGTCCACGCCTCAACCGAGACAGGCACCAACCATACGTCAGAACGACCATCCCACCATCTCCTCATCATACAGAAGGGTCGTCCAGGCCACATACATGGACTCAACGAAACGAAAGAGGTATGCCTCCACTCTTATCTGCTAACAATTTTTGTGTTTCCCCTTCAGAAATAGTGTACGTACTAGAGAAACTCAGCCCTAAGGTGAAGTGGCCACAAAAGATGAAGTCCAACCCAAATACCAGAAAGTTGAACGCCCTCTGTGAATTTCACCAGGAGAGGGGTCATAAAACCGAAGACTGCATAGCCTTACGGCAAGAAGTGGTGAACATGCTTCACCAAGGACATATAAGGGAGCTGATGAGCGACCAAGGAAGAGCCAACTTCGGCTGCGAACGAGAACATCAAGGCCCTCCAAAGCCACCCTCCCCCGCCCGCACCATCCAAATGATCACCAGCGGAGGCGACGAAGTAACAATCAATCACGTCAAGTTCACCACCACACATAAACTGAAGCAGTCGATCACCCATGAACGATATGATGACCTCGAAGATAGTATCATCTTCGATAAGTCAGATACCCACGGTTTGACATTTCCTAACTTCGATGCCCTTGTCATTACTTTACGTATTTTAGATACTGATGTAAAAATAATAATGGTAGACGACGGGAGCAGCGCGTGTATTATCCACCCTCGAGTACTCGCACAAATGAGACTTGAGGACAAGATAGTACCATGATGCATAACACTAACAAGTTTTAACAATGCAACTGAGCGAACCTCTGGAGAGATAAAACTGCTTGTTTTGCCTGGGGGCGTCACCCTAGAGACAACGTTCCATGTCATGAACCAGGACACAACCTACAACGCCATCATAGAGCGACCTTGGATACACGCTATGTGGGCCATTCCGTCCAGCTTATGTCAAGTGATCAAATTGCCTACCCTATGGGGAATATTCAGCATTCGCAGGGAACAACGCACAACTCAAGAATGTTACTGCATCGCCTAGGATTGCACATACACGCAACAATTAAAGGAAGTGTGCTTGGGAACATAGCAATTACCGAAGTCGGGGCCTGAACTCGACGAACAAAAAGACGTCATCAAGGACCTCGACGTCGTGGAAGCCACAGGGTCAACAATAGAAGACCTTGATCCCGTCTAACTAGACAACAGCGACCACAACAAAAAGGCTTACATCGGCCATAAACTCTCAGAACCAGGTAAATTTCATAAAATTTGATCGACAACGCCGATCTATTTTCTTTCTCCCATGCAAATATTCCAGGTATCTCGAAAGACATCGCCACACACAAGCTGAACGTTGATCCACTCTACCCGCCGGTACGACAAATAAAAAGAAAGTTCAATGCCACAATCAATAAGGCCGTCCGCGATGAGGTGGAAAAGTTACTCGCCAACGGCTCCATCCGGGAGTCAAAGTACCCCCAATGGGTCGCCAACGTGGTCATGGTAAAGAAGAAAAACGGAAAGTGGCGCGTGTGTGTGGATTTCACGGACCTAAACAAAGCATGCCCAAAGGATTCTTTTCCGTTACCTCACATCGATCAACTCAACGACGCAACAGCAGGACATAAGTTGTTAAGTTTCTTGGACGCCTACTCAGGGTACAACCAAATCCTCATGGAGGAGGAGGACCTGGAAAAGACCACTTTCATTACCCACCAGGGGAGGTACTGCTACAGAGTCATGCCATTCGGACTGAAGAACGCAGGGGAAACTTATCAAAGGCTGGTCACAAATATGTTCAAGAATCAACTCGGCAAAATAATGGAGGTTTATATAGACGATATGCTGGTCAAATCAAAAATAAAGGAAGATCACATCGACCATTTGAAGGAAGCCTTCGATATACTAAGGCAATACGACATGAAGCTGAACCTCGAAAAGTGTGCCTTCGGTGTGACCTCGGGGAAGTTCCTCGATTTCCTGGTGTTGCAAAGAGGCATCGAGGTCAACCCCGACCAGATCAAAGTCATCGAAGGAATACCCGAGATATTGACCAGTAAGAAACCAGTATAAAAACTGACCGGCCGTATAGCTGCCCTGTCGAGGTTCATCTCACGATCCTTTGACAGATGCCACAAATTCTTCAATGTGCTCAAAAAGGACAACAGACTCCAATGGAATTCAGAACGCATCGAGGCCATAAGAGAACTAAAGGCATACTTGTCCTCGCCCTCGCTACTCACCAAAGTAGAACTCGGTGAGCGTCTCCTGATATACTTGGCCGTATCAGAGGTCGCAGTAAGTGCAGTGCTGTTGAAAATAAAGGTATGCAATCTCCAATCTATTACATTAGCAAAATCCTGGCCAATGCCGAAATGAGGTACCCACACCTCGAAAAGTTAGCCTTGGCATTAGTCATAGCTTCACGAAAGCTTAGACCCTACTTTCAATGTCACCCCATATCGGCGGTCACGACCTTCCCCATAAGGAGTATCCTACATAAACCCGAGTTGTCAGGAAGATTGGCCAAATGGGCCATAGAACTGAGCGAGCACGATATAGCTTATCAACCACGAACAGCGATGCCGACTTCTTCGTTGATTTCAGTGCCAAAATAATACCTGAGGTCGAGCAAGAAACTTCTCGTACCTCTCCCAATTCAGCCGACCTATGGGTCCTATACACCGATGGCACTTCCAATGCGTCAGGATCAGGACTGGGACTTGTACTCGGGGTCCCAATAGGCAAAGTCATCCACCAGTCCATACCGTGCCCAATATGACGAAAAATGAGGCCAAGTACGAGGCCGTAATTTCAGGACTAAAGCTAGCTCTCAAGTATGGAGCACGACGAGTCGTCCTCCGATGCGACTCACAATTCGTTATCAACCAAGTCATAGGGACTTCCCAAATCAAAGAGTAGAGGCGACAAAGGTACCAGGCATAAATTCATAAACTACTGCCAGAATTCGACGAATGTGAACTCGACCAGATACCTCGAGGACAACATCGAGGCAGATGGCCTCGCCAAATTAGCAGCAACAACCAAAACATAAATGGAAAAGAAAACGTGCTTACCCTCCTCCACTCGTCACCAACTCAAGGTACACTCTATAAATTTAACTTGGGACTGGCGCAACCGTATTATAACATATTTGCAAGAGGGAATTCTCCCATCGGACAAAAAATAAGCCAAAATGTTTCGAATGCAGGCAGCCAAATACAACATCATCAACCACGACTAGGGGTGTTCATGGTTCAATTTGGATCAGTTTTTCCCTAAAAATAAACCAAACCAAGTAAGTAGGTTATTCAAATATCGAAACCAAACCAAACCAATTAAGTCGGTTTTTTATCGATTCGATTTTTATCGATTTTTTGATTTTTTCGATTATTTATCGGTTGTTTTCTTAAATATGAGACATACACTACCAAACACATATTCCGAAGACTACATTTTAAACGTAACACTATCAAACCAATTACTCTTTGAAAAATCAATCATTTACCAAGATATGTTGATGATAATTGAATCAACTAGTGATGAATAATTTAAGTACTCAATTAAAAATCGATTATTTTTAATATGAAATAAACTCTTTTACTTAGCAAACTAAAACTACCAATCAAACTAGAATGTAAAGGCAAAAAATTAGATTATTGTAGTAGCAAATAACTAGACTAAAAATATAAACGACTAATATGTACCGTAAAATTTTAGAAGTTTTATATATAAAAAATAATAATAAATAAATATATATATATATATATATATATAGGTGTAATAATAAATTTAAATAGCTACTTCTATAGTCGGTTTGGTTTGGGGTTTTTCGGTTATTTTTTGATTAAAACCTAAACTAAACCAAATATGATCAATTTTTAAAATTCAAGACCAAAACCAAACCAAACCTAAAAAGTATCATTTTTTTAGTTGGTTTGGTTCGGTTTTTGGTTTGGTTTGGTTTTTCGGGGTTTCATGAAGACCCCTAACCACGACCTATACAAAAGAATGTTTGGCGGTCCCTTAATGAAATGCCTAGGGACAAACCAAACAAGACGCGTTCTCGAGGAAGTACATGAAGGCCACTGCGGTGCCCATACCGGCAACCGAGCCCTCGTCAGATGCCTCATACGAGCAGACTATTATTGGCCCACCATGAAGAAAGAAGTCTCCGACTTCGTCAATAAGTGCGAGCAATGCCAGAAGTACGCTCCTATGATACACCAAGCAATGGACATCGTTGGACCACTTCTAGCGGGACGAGGTAATGTGTGTTTCCTTTTGGTTTTAACTGACTACTTTTCCAAATGGGTAGAAGCAGGTGCATTCGCCCAAATACGCGAACAAGAAGTTTTCACATTCATATGGAGGAACATCATATGCCGCTTCGGCATCCTCAAAGAAATCAGTTGTGATAACGGACTTCAGTTCACCGGGAAAAAGACAGCTGAATTTTTCAAAAAATTGCACATCAAGTAAATACTCTCCACGTCATATCACCCTGCTGGCAACGGCTAAGCGGAATCCACTAACAAAACAATAATAAACATCATGAATAAGAAACTCGAAGACGCCAAGGGACTATGGTCGGAACTACTACGAGAAGTGCTATGGGCATACCGTACCACGCCAAAAACAAGCACAAGAGAAACGTCATATTCGCTAGTCTATGGGACTGACGCAGTGATACCAGTCGAGGTCGGGGAACCAAGTTTGAGATACTCCAATGAGAGCGGATCAAGCAACAACGAGAACAGAAAGTAAGACCTCGACGAAGGGGAGGAGTGAAGAGACATGGCTTACATAAGAATGATAGCCCAGAAACAACAAGCAGAACGGTATGAAAACAAAAAGGCCAAAGTAAGACCACTCAAAGTCGGGGACTATGTACTCAAGGACAAAACACATGCGAGCAAAGATCCAAGAGAGGGTAAATTAGAAACCAATTGGAACGGGCCATACAAAATCACGACAACAGCAAACAAAGGATCATTCCAACTAGAAAAAATGGAGGGAAAACTACTACCAAACAATTGGAACGTCGCCGACCTCAAATACTTCAACTTCTGAGAACAGACCTCCTCCAAGTCGTTCTCTTTTTCACTCAACCGGTTTTTATCCCAATTGGGTTTTATCGGGAGGTTTTTAATGAAGCGACGAATAAGACGTTTGACTGGAAGTTCAAGTTTATAATTCATCGCCCCGCCTATCGACTACTTCTCCAGGACGAGCGATGAAGGGACTAGGTAGATTGGAACTTCTCAAATGTATGTATGGATTAAACAGAAACATGTAATATTCTCCAATGAACGAATAAACAAAGCAGCATGCAACATTTTTTCACAACTCCACCAAATCGTTCTACATTCGACATTCGACCTTGCTCGAATTATTTGACATTCGACCTCGCTCAAATTACTTTATATTCAACTTTCTCGAGTTATTTGACATTCGACCTCGCTCGAATTACTTTACATTCGACTCGCTCGAATTATTTGACATTCGACCTCGCTTGAATTACTTTATATTCATCTCGCTCGAATTATTTGACATTCAACCTCGCTCGAATAATTTTACATTCGACCTCGCTCGAATCATTCAACATTCGACCTCGATCGAATTACTTTACATTCGACTCGCTTGAATTATTTTACATTCGACCTTGCTCGAATTACTTGATACTCGACCTCGCTCGAACCAATCAAACCTCGACCTCGTTCGAGCTAACTTATATTCGACCTCAAGTCGGTCTATGTTCGACTCTGCCAAAATCAACATTACATGAAAACGGCCGAAAAAGTAGAGATTTTCCCACATAGCAAATGAGAAGAGAAAGTGAACGGGAATCCAAAAATACACAGCAAAAAGGGAATTGTTCCATTTCAGTTGTTGGATTACAATACTTTTTACATAGGGCTCGAGGGCGCCCTCACAAATACAGCAAAGCAAAAAAAAAAACTAATTACAAAGGCTTCACGCCTCATCATCCCCATCAGCATACTCATCATCATACCAAGGATCAGAGGCAAGCCCATCCACGGCGTCGTCGTCATCATCCTTGCCGGGAGTACCAGGGTCGTAACCACAAGCTTCACGAGCTGCACGTGCCTTGACACGGACACCTTCAAGCTCCACCTCGAAAACCTTCCCGTCAGCCTTCAAAGACTTGTACACGTCAAGTTAAGCCTCAGCGTGAACCCACATCTCGTACAACTCCCGTGATACACTAGGATCGACAGAAGTACGAGAAGTAGATGGCTGGGCCTGGTGTTGCTCCTTCTCGGCCTTTAAGGTGACGACTTGCTCATTCAGCCCATATAGATCTACCTCCAAAATCTCGACCCGCTCCTCCAACCTTTCCATCTTGAGCGCCGACATCTCCGCCTCTCTAGCCGTTCAGACCTACAAACAAGTAGTGCACCCTCTAATGCTGCTGCCTCCGACACAGTGACCATCCTGGTACTTTCAACCAGTTTCAACTCTGCGACCCTAGCACTCAATTCCTCCCTCAAGTCGACAACCCTGGCCTCTCTTTGTTCAAGATCGACCTTTAAGGGTGCCACATGCGCCCGGAGGTCTGCATTCTCGTCCATCACCCCTTTACTCAATTCGAGCTCATCCTCCTTAGACCTCAGCATTTCCTCCAACACGCTGCATCGGCCGATGGCTCTCATGATCTCCTCACCCTTCTCCTTCAGTTCCTCGTCCTTCTGCTTAATCTCATCGCGCAATAGTTGGAACTGGTCGTCCTCACCAACAACTTTGGCCATTTTCTGATACTTGGTGCGGTACTCTCTATACTTAGATTCCATCCTCATGTAGAGAATCACCCCCTCCTCCTTTCGCCGGTCGCGCTCGATCTCCAAGATGAGGGTTTGACGTGCAAAGGAAATCAAGTCAGCCAGAGTAAAATAACGCTTATGAAACATATAAACTTGAGATGAAAGAAGTAAAAACTCACCCGCAAGGCCATGCCCGATATGCCTAAAGAAAGGTCTGTATCATTCAGCGTCAACAACGTTCTATTTTCAGCCCTCTGCACATAAAGGAGCAAAGGACGGTGTCGCCCGCTCTGAGTCAACCAGGAGGTTATAGCTCACGGGAATGACTATACGCCGATTAGGACCCTCCGTCCTTATCTCCACGTGAGTATCCCTCTCCACGAAGGTCCGTACCTCCTCAGGGTCGATGTCTGAGCCAGAGTCATCGTCCCCCAGAGGAACAACTCTACCTCTCCCAGCCGCTGATGATGAGACACCTTTAGCATCCGACGTAAGCTCTACGCTACCCCTAACCCTCTCAACCTCAGAGGGCCTCCTCTTCATGGCGGCACTCGCCGCAGAAACGGCCTTGGCGTCTGGTATAGGCACTGATTTTGTTTCCAAAGCATTGAACATTTCCAGCTCAACACCAGTGACAATGGCCTTCCTAGTCTCCACCCTTCGTCTTTTCCTCAGTGATGCCTCCTCTCCATGCAATGACTCATCAACAATGTGAAAAATAGATTGAGAAGAGATCTCATCCTGCATGGAAACAGTTTGAGGGGCGGAGTCCCTCATTGGCGGAGCCTGATTATGACCTCGTACAGACTCAACTAGAGCAAATTACATCCCGACTGAGGTCACCGCCTGGCCAAATGCAAGCACTGGAGCCTTTAACTTTTTGGAAACTCGCCAACCTAGCACCAAAGGAAGGTCGCATCAAAAAGCGATAGTGAACGACAATACGTTGGAAGGTAGAAACAACACTTAGTGGACGAAGTCTTGGGTCCAAAGCGCTTGTGAAAGGACGACCAGTCGCGAATTCCCATGGTGTGGGGTAACACGCGAGCCACCCAATCTTCAATATCAAAGACGAGGGAAGGTGCACGCCTATCAGCTAAAAATAGGGAAGCCATAAGTGGTTCGAGAATGAAAGAAGAAGATGAAGAAAAGAGAAAATAATGGAAATATGGAAATATACTTACGATTATAATTCCATTGCTCGGGGAACTTGGTCAGATTCTTCACTAGATGCTCGGTCTTGATGAAGAAGTTTTTATGCCAGAATCGCTGATTCACCTTATCATCCATCCCGGCCACCAACCCTTTGGTCCCACGATGTCACAGATGTATCAGTGTGCCTCTATAAAAACTGGGCGAGAATAGATGCAGCAGGTGGCAGATATTGACCTCACAGCCGGCCAACTCCGCGTACTTCGTCGGCATCAGAAAAACTTTGTATAAATAAGGGGAGAGCTGCGCCGAGCAGATGTTGTAAAAATGAAAAATTTCCTCCGCTAATGGGGGGAGAGGTAGAGAATAACCAACTAAGAATGGATAAACGTAGAAAGCGCAATATCCGGGCCGGTGAACCTGTACTATGTCGCCTCCCGCCGGAACAATCTCGACGTGAGAAGGAATACGATATTTGGACTCGAGGTCAGCTATTTGACGCGACCCTGTCTCAGAAAGCTCATGATCAGGAGCGGGAGCAGGTTCTTTTGGGAAGTCATTTCTGACCGAAGGATTCTTAGGAACCACCTCCTCCACTGTGGGGAAGCTTTCTTCCCCCCCCCCCTCCCCAACCATGGAATCCTCACCGCCGGGAGGAGTGGCCACCGATAAAGGAGTGGCATCGGAGGCTCCGTCGTGAATAAGAGGGGAATTTGACATATTTATGTAGTAAAGTGTGTACAGCGGAATCAGAGAAAGAAAATATCAACCGTGAAAGGAAACCTGAGACTGAAATTGAAGAAGTAGTAGGAAATCATAAGTGGAGATCAGAGAAGAACAATATGCATACAAAGTGGGAAATGCTGAAAGTTTCGAAAGTGAAGCCCATCTCCTCTATTTATAGGATTGGGTGACACCAGAATCGAGGCAAAGAGCCGTCAATGGCACCAAAATTGAAGCGGCAGAAGCACAAACACTGCATTGGGAAGACGCGTAATAATAACGCGCGTGGCCATGATGTCATCCTACGTCAGCCACACCAACCGCAACCCTACTGACAATGCCGCCAGTTCGACCTCGGCCGATTCGATTCAATCATCACGGCCAAATTTTCTCTGAACGGTTGCATACAGAATCTGCTCATCGAGGACGTCCAAGATCACGACCTCAACAAGCGGAGAGACTAACTGTATTGGTCGAAATTTGAACCGAACTTAATGACTGCAAATGGACATGGTCAAGGATTAAATCGACCACGGCGCAATAGCGAGGAGTCTTCTTAAGAAGGGCTAATGCCGAGGTTCAGTACAGAATGTATGAAAGTAGCAGTAGAATAAGTTTAGAACAGAAAAAGGAATGTTCCATTGGATATTCCTTCAGTTGTACCTTTTAGAGTTTCTTAGGAATATCTCCTATAAATAGGAAGAGATAAAGAACAAAAGAGGATCTTCACTAATCTGATAAAAACACATTGTGAAGGTTGATTACAAAGAATATACAAAGCTTGTCTTGTCTACTGATTCCATTGTTCAAAATATAGTTTTTATTCACAAGATCCAAGGATTCCTTGTCCACCTCCATTTTATATTGTCCGACGTTGTTGTCAAGAAGGAGAATCATCCAAGTCACCAAACATTTGGATGATAAATTCCTTCTTATTACATTTATTGCCATTATCTACATTCATTGCATGCTTTCTCTATTGTATTAATTGACAATCATTGAATATTTGTAATTGGCATTCAATATTAACGGGCTCAGTCCTGCTTCATTAATACATTAAACCGTCAGATCTAGTAGTCATTATATTTAACTAAGATTCACCTCCTATTTTCTTATTAATTCATTTTAAAAAAGGTTTAACATTTTTTTTGGTAAAACAGACTTCTCCAGAAACCTTACATTGTTGCAATGATCGAACATTTTCTAATTCAATTGATCTCGTAAATCTTACATTAATAAAGTATATCAAACATAGAACTAGTCTTATATATCTCTGTACTATAAAACGTTCTCACATCGAATCTACCTTTCTTGAAAAGCCGAGAAAGAAATAGTCGAAATCGAATACAGATAGAGACTAAACTATCGTCTGCATCCGACAATTGAAGCACTGCCAGGCTTTACAAATATAGTTTACCTTTTGCTCTTTGTTTTGATTCATAACAAAACCTCCAAAAAAATAACAAAAATTTGCCCGCTACTCTTTTTTTCTTCTTCAGTATTTTGAGATCGCCTTTTAAAAACATATAAAGATAAATTTTAACAACTTTTTATATCTACTTTCTTAGATTTAACAATTTGTTAGATTTTATACATATTTAATAATTTTATTTAACAAACAACAATTCAATTGACACAGAAATACTAACTTTTACTTATTTGTTTGTATTTTACAAATTTAAAATTATTTTATTTTTACAAGCTAATTATTGCAGACAATAAAAAATAGAAGAGAACAATAAACTAAATTGGATTAATAACATCTTTAATATAAGAATTTTGGAACTATGAAAATATGCTAATTTTAAACAAATAAAAAATAAATATTTTGTAAACAAGAGGCATGCAGAATACTTTAAGAGATTTAAAATAAACAAGTTTGAAAAATGAGATAGGAGAATACTCTAATAGAAAGAGAAAAAAATTAGTATACATATATATTTAAATAAATGGTATAATATTATAGGCATCGGGTCTTTAAAAGATTACTCTCAATAGTTTTATTCTTAAATAAATCTTCCAAAACTAAAGTGATAAAGTTGGGTGGTCGGTCTTTTAAATCTACCCAGGACCTTCCCACTCTTGATCCCAGGACCTTCCCACTCTTGATGAACCCGCTTGAACCATTGCACCTCACCTCACCTTTTGTCTTATTATTTAACTTCGTTTTAGTCCTTGAAAAATAATTTACATATAAAATAGTATAATTTTTTTTACAAAGGGGATTCAACTGAACTCACTTGAACCAATGTGGGCTCGCTCTTATCTGTGATTATGTGAGAGATTTTTACCGAGACCAGTTGGTTGAATGGCTAAATAAATTGGAACAACGATATTATTTATGCAACTTCGATTTATTTCGTTAGAACAATGCTGAAATGAAAAATATATTGGCATATACAGGAGGTTAGAGTCCATTACTTAAATGGTCACTCGATTATTTAAAATTATTTAAGTAAAGTTATTTTTCTTTTGTTTGTAACAGAAAAGTCATTTAACTATGCCTATAACACTCAGAAGGTCATTCAACTAGATTTCTCAAATTTTTAATTGTCAAATACTTATTTTACCTTCTAAATTATCAACTTTTATCTTCTTTCCTTTTTTAATATTATAATTTGTTTCTCTTTTTAATCCACATTATGGACCTACCAATAGAATAATAATTTTTATTTATAAAATTAAAAGTAAAAAAATAATTGTTTAGCATATTGATGTCGGAATAATAATATAATTGAACTTAATTTTCAAGAATATATAATGTATATCATAAAATATTTTTTTTAATAATTATGTTTTATAGTACGTGCTGGAATATATATTTTAAAATTTTATTTTCTTTAGTTTTCAATTGTGTAAACATTTTATTGAGCGTTTGTTGTTAATATCAAAATTATTATTCTGAACAAATTGTTTTAATTCATTTTTTTAATTATTCTCAATATTTTATTATTCCAACATTATTCTAATATTTTATTTTAAATACTTTTTTAATTTTCAGATTATAAATAAAATTTATGTATTCTATATATAAGTCCATAATATAAATTAGAAAAAAATATAAAAATATAAAAAAGCTTACAAAAATAAAAAAAGTAAAAAAAGACAAAAGTTGATAATTTAGAGGGTAAAAATAGATATTTGACAATTAAAAGTTTGAGAAATCTAGTTGAGTAACCTTCTGAATGATGTAGATATAATTAAGTGTCGTTGTTGTTACAAATAAAAGAAAGATGACTGTAGTAGGTAATTTTGAGAACTTGAGTTGCTATTTGAGTAACGTTTATTAGGAGTACCGCTAGGGGTGCAATGAGCAGGGGCGGATTTGGAGGGTCGGAAGGGTGTTCACCTGAACCCGCTTCGCCGAAAGATTACACTGTATATGTAAGGCAAAATCTATTTTTTATATATATATATATATATATATATATATATATATATTATATTTTGAATTCCCTTGACATAACCCAAAACATAACTTAGTGGTCAAAGGGGTTCAAAACCTTTGTAAGGTCATTGGTTCTATTTCTACTAGCTATAACCCTTTTAACTTTTTCCTTTTTTTGAACTCTCTTACCGGTAATCATGCATCCGTCACTGGAATGAGATGATTGAGATCACTGACTTTAATCAGAAGTCTCAAATTTAAGCTATGATAAAGAATAACTATTTGGTAGGGCGTTAGCATTTTATCCAACCTTAATGGATCTAGCTAGCATTTTATCCAATCTTAATGGATCTATTCGACACTAATGGTGTGTTTGGTACGAAGAAAAATGTTTTCCGAAAAATATTTTTTAATTTTTTTATGTTTGGTTGGTTTAAATGTTTTGGAAAATATTTTCTTTAAGAACTCATTTTCCTCCAATTGGAGAAAAATATTTTTCCTTCTCAAGAGAAGGGAAAACATTTTTCAAAACTATTTCTCACCATTCCCCACCCTCACCAACCACTCCACACCCCACACCCACCCACCTAACCCCGCC
>ML385829.1:0-100875 GCA_005239525.1 Nicotiana knightiana | reverse complement strand
CCCCCCCCCCCCCCCCCCCCTCCTCGGGAAAAAAATTGCTTTATATATTTTAAGTTTTAATTTTTTCATCCTTCAGTTTATAGGTTCGAAATTTTATATGTTCCAAAGTTATGAGTTCAGAGGTTTATGTGTTTGAAAGTTTTGTCGGGTTCAAAATTTTGCAGTTTCGAAAGTTTAACGGTTCAGAAGTTTATGAAATTTGTGTGTTCAGAAGATTGTTGGTTCAAAAGTTTATGACTTCACGTTTATTGTATCTAAATTATTTATGAATACTCTTAAAAAGTTATTTTCCTTTATTTGCGTACCAAACACCAGAAAAATGAATAAAATTACTACTTATTTTTCAAAAAAATATATTTTATGAAAAATATTTTCCATTATACTAAACACACCCTAAGTTCAAATTAATTGAGCCAATGGGTATCGGATATACAACGGTGCCTAGAGCAAAAAAAGAAAAATCAATATAGGTTGGCAGGGTCAATATAAAATCTTCACCATCCACGGCCAACAAGTACACCAAAAAATTCTTCGCAGCCATTTGTATAATTGTATTCATTTGAAAATGGAAAGCGAATATATGTGTGTGACATGAGAGATATGTATGTTCTATCTTTTTATATTTCTAAAAGAAGACGAAGAGTTAATCCAAATAAGCGTTTACTTAATTTCTCGTATTATAAATAGTCGCCGGATATATTACATATATTGATAACATATATATAATTGTATATAATTAATAAATAATTTATATAAATATACTAGAAAAAGTAAATATTAAATCTTACCTGTTATTTGTGTAACAATCCTTTCCTGAACCAGAAAGAAAACTAATAAACGATATTTCATAGTTTTAATGTTTGTTTGCAGTGAATAAATGCATCTCTATACTGCCAACTTTATATTAAGTGGAGTTAGTTACTTGCGATTGGTCATTCTTAGTGAAATGCTCGTGCTATCCTTTAAATTAAAGAAAAATATCTTCAAGGTTTGTTACGTTAAAAATTGGATGTCGCCTTAGTGAACTACGCATTTTTTTAAATAATGACACGAATATTTGTTTTCATAAGGTCTATGGCAATATTTATCATTAAACTATATTAATTTATTACTGTTAAGTGATAAATTAAATAAAAATATGTATTAATTAACTATAATATAACAATTAATATATTTGTGAAAACATGTATCATATATTTATTAATTTAATATAACATTCAATGCGAGTAAATTTGTATGTAGGGGCGAATCCACCTTTTGCTAAGGGATGTTACGAAAAATTACATTGTGTATATAAGTAAAATATTGATTTTAGATGTATAAAACACATATTGAATACCCTATATTAGGATTTTTTTTTTTTTACTTTTTTCAAGTCTGAACACTCTTAAAAAATTTCTGACGCATGCGAATAAATGAAATACGCATTACTCTTCTAAATATGGCAGAATTAACTTGTCAATAACTTAGCAGTAAATTGTATTGGGTCTTGGAAAAAAAATGTATATATTGGGTCATTCTTAGTGAATGATTGTGTTCTATAAATTAAACCTAGAAGATTTAATCTCCTTCAGTTGTTAAAAAAAGTTCAATGATGAGATGAATAAGCATGTTCCTTAAATATATATATTGACTTGATTAATATGCCCCTAGATATGTATGGTGCTAATTAGGTTGTTGATGACTTGGTAATTAAATTATGTTGTGTCATTTAAAATGTATACAGATAATCAGATAATAATACCCATTCTGAATAAACTGACTTTTGATCATGGATACACATCTGGATTATCTTTTTCATCAATTGTTAAAAATTCGCTGCTGCGTAAACTAAATAAGCTTGTTTTCCCAATATTGTCGTGAATATTATTTATAGGGCTACTTTCCTAGACACGGTGCTAATTAACCGGCCTAATATAGGTTTAAAAACAATTAGTAGCTCTAACAACTCCAACCGTGTCGGAAATAATCAAACGTAAATCCAGAATGCACTTCAGTTTAATGTCCAGAGTCATTGCTTCTTTGCTGTTTGGTTTATGAAAATTCACAGATTTCTACGATCACGTCAATTAATCACAGCTAATCCATTAACCTCTAGCTTAGCTACCTGATTCAAATATCGTTGTTACCACTTCAAATGACTGGTAAGGCTATCCTACCTTCCAAAATTGTTTATTACCGCAATTACGTAATAAAAATAAGAGCAACTAATTAGTTAAAGTGTCTGAATTGCTATATTAAGAAGAATATACTAGGCGAAATGAAGAAGGTAGTTTTTCTTAGTTTTTCAATTGATAATGAGGCTCGTTCTTTATTTTTATTTTATTTTTTCTAGTTTTAGTGATTCCAAGAACGGTAGGATCACTACTAGAAAATTGATAAAATCCGTCAACAGAATACCAACTGAAATCGCTTGAAAAATAGGTAAATTGGTCGAAAAAGTCAAAGAAAATATTACTCACAAAGATTGACCACCATTGGTCGCAAATAATGGTCCCACAACAAAGAAATACAGCTATGTCTGACACATATAAAAATTTCAACCGATGTCGGTCAAAAATTGGTCAATCTTTGACCAAGAACTGGTCATACTTGCATATTATCTACCGAAATAAGTTTTAATTAAAAAATTTCAAGTATACCGACCGAAATCGGTCGAAAATTTCAAATTATATATATATCGACTGATTTTGGTTGGTATTTTTGTTAAATTATTTGTTATTTACAATATCTACACATATTTAACAATACACGCGCGCACACACGCATATATATACACACATAATCTTGAATGCTTTATTCTCGATCACCTTATTAGTACTTTGCTCGGATACTTCATCAGTGGATCAATTGAAAATTTAATTATATTCAATTAAAACTTACTATAACACATTTAAAAACAAAGTGCATAGTTCTATAAGATGCAGTGCTATATTAATACTTAAGTTTTAGCAACAACATATGTATACTTATATTAATACGCTATATTAACTGTCACGCCCCGAAATCCCGCCATCGGACCGTGATGGCGTCTAACGTTGAACCCGCTAGACAAGCCAACGTGTATAGATAAACTAACATATTGACATCAATTTAATATGATAAACTAAATAGTTCACAATTTAACAGCGGAAATAAATATGGTTTCAANCAACGTGTATAGATAAACTAGCATATTAACATCAATTTAATAGGATAAACTAAACGGTTCACAATTTAACAGCGGAAATAAATATGGTTTCAAGCTAAATAAGGACAACATAATACAACAACGTGTAAATTTTCCCAAAACCTGGAGTCACAAACTCACGAACTGTCTATAAGAGTGCTAAATAAAATTATGAAAAGAGAATACATAGCTGTCTCTGAAACTAGGGAAAAAAACAAGACAGAAGTGAAGACAAATGGATGGAAGAGACACAAAGGCCCACGAACGCCAGCGGGTATATCTTGAAGCCTCTATGATAAGCTGGAAGACACTCCCACTAATGATGTCCTCCGAGTCCGGCTGCGTAATCTGCACAACATAAATAAGTGCAGGTGTAGCATCAGTACAACCGACCCCATGTACTGAGTAAGTGCCGAGCCTAACCTCGGCGAAGTAGTGACGAGGCTAAGACACGACAACAAAGTGTACCTGTGCAGTTCAATAGTATAGCAGAAACTAAACAAGAATACAATTACGGGGAGAACATGTTGGGGGTAAGAGATAGCAAATACTGAAATGACAGAAACGAAAACAACAGTCTGAAATATCTGAAAATAATAACGGGAAATGACAACATAGATTAAACAGTGAATGATGCGGCACATCATGTCCCCTCGTGCATAATAATAATATAAAACATGACACGGAATGTCCCCTCGTGCATAATCAATATAAACATGGCACGGAATGTCCCCTCGTGCATAATCAATATAAATATGTCACAGAATGTCCCCTCGTGCATAATAAATATAAACATGGCACGGAATGTCCCCTCAAGCATAATAATATTAAATACGGCACGGCATCACCCTTCGTGCTTTAACACTCTTCCTCACCCAAACAACAATCACAAACAAGGGCAAGGAAATAAACAAAGTAAAAATAGAAATCCCGGCAAGAGTACATTTCAATAACTCTTTCTCTTTCTTTCACTTTCATTTCCATAATTTATTCTATTACTCGAGCCAATGCTCCAAAGGATGTAATTATCTCATATTCCTTCATCATTCGTTTCACAATTTGAGCCAATGCTCCAAGGATGAAATTATCTCATATCTCTTCATTATTCGTTTTACAATTTGAGCCAATGCTCCAAAGATGTAATTATCTCATATATTAATTTGAGCCAATGCTCCAAAGATGTTTAAAGATTACAATTCCCTTCACATGCCCTTTACAACGTATAGAAATCCTCAATTAGGCATAGAAATTACAACAAAGTCAGAATATTCACAATATAGGGACTCACGGTCATGCTAGACACCAATGCATAGATACACATCACCATGCCTATACATCGTATTTGACAATTAGCAAATAGTAAATAATACTCAACTCCTATTCCCTCAAGCGAAGGTTAGACCAAACACTTACCTCGGGTCCAAAGTATAGCAATCAACCCTCTAACACCGCCTTTCCTTTAGAATTCGACTCCGGAATGGTGTTATCTAGACATAATCAACTCAAGTATATCAATAAGGATTCAATGATTCAATTACATGGACTAATTATCCATTTCCTAGCATTCTTCCAAAGTTATCAAAATTCGACCCCGGGCCCGCTCGCTCGGATTCTTGAAATTCTCGAAGGGAACACTCACCCAAAGCCTAAGGATCATAAATATACGATTTTTACTTGATTTCATGGCCAATTCACAGAAAATTCTAAAGTGATCACCGGTTCTAGGTTACTACCCAATTTCTTGAATTTTTGCACTAGTTTATGTAGTTAATTAGGCTAGGATGCATGCATGAAACAAATTTTCAGGTGAAATTCACTTACCTTATGAGACCTGGTTGATAACTCTTAAAAATGGAGGAAATCGCCTAAGGAAGAAGATGGAAAATGAGAAAAAGGGTATAAACCCGTTTTTAAAACTCAGTGCCTGAACAGTGAACTCGCACCTGCAGCTCTGAGGACCGCACCTGCGGTCTCGCACTTGCGAGAAGAATCTCGCACCTGCGGAATTGGGCTAGGGGGTTTGGGATCGCACCTGCGAAGTGGAGACCGCACCTGCGAGAAATGCTCCACACCTGCGATGGCTGGCCAGGACACTGGTGATCGCACCTGCGATGCCTGGGACCGCACCTGCGATGCTGGGCAACCGCACCTGCGGTCACGCCAGAGCAGGTGCACCAACAACCTTGTTTGCTGGTTTTTAGCCCCGTTAGGTGCCCGGAAGGCACCTGGGCCCGCCCGAGCCCTAGTCCAAATATACCAACGAGTCCCAAATCATATTACGGACTCGCTCGAGCCTTCGGAACACTTAAAATAACGCTAAAACTCGAAATCACACCCCAAACCTCAAGAACCAAACTTAGGAATTTTAAGGTTTCTAAACTTCGCTAACAACGTGCCGAACTGAACTATACAACTCGGAATGATACCAAATTTCACAGATAACTCCCACAACATCCTACAAACTTATCCGTGCGATCAAATAGCCAAAACAACATCATATACATCGAATTAGGCCTCAAAATCCATGAATTCTATCAAATTTCATAAAACATCAAATTTTCCATTTTAAGTCTGAAACCCGTCAAACGAAATCCGATTTCAACCAAACTTCTTAAAAAGTGCTTAAACCATATATATGACTTGTTCCGGGCGCCGAAACCAAAATACGGGCCCGATACCATCATTTTCTAATCAGATTTCATTTTTAATTTTCTTAAATATTTTCAGAAAACAATTTTACTCAAAAATTCATTTCTCGGACTTGGGACCTTGGAATTCGATTCCGGGCATACGCCGAAGTCCCATATTTTTCTACTATCACGGGTCCGTGTCCGTTTGTCCAAAATGTTGACCGAAGTCAAATTTATTCATTTTAATATCATCAAATCTTAGCATTTTTTCATAGAATTTAATATTTAAGCTGTCCGGTTACGCGCCCGGACTGCGCACACAAATCGAAGCAACTACAAATGAGGGTTTCAAGGCCTCAGCGTACGGAATGGGTAATAAAATAGGTGATGACCCTTTGGGTCGTCACATTAACATATGCTATAATAGCTAGTGTTGTTTATTTAATGTAATTGCTATGTTGCAGGTTCATACCTAGTCATCAGACTCCAAAGATAATCACTGAAACTTTTGGTCGGTTGTATGATGCACCCTATGCGACTTGGAGTGAATTTCCAACGGAGCTCATGGAGCAAATATTCATCCAATTTGAGGTTTTAATACAATTGTTAACTATCTAAGCATTATATTAACAATAATTTCATCTAACGTTACACACTTCATTTGCAGACTAGGTGTGGCTGGGAGGACCGGCATAACGGTGTCATTCTTGCAAATTTTGAGTTCAAATAACATAAGAAACTATCTGATTCCTTCTGTTATACTCAGAAGAAGAGCAGGAAGCCTTCATGGGTTCTACCGCACATATGGATGGATCTGTTGAGGCAATGGACTATTGAGAATTTCGAGAAGAGGAGTGAACATAGAAAGAAGGCCCGAGCATCTGAGAAGGGCGGCTCCTTGCACTGTGTGGGTGCAAGAAGCATGGGGATTGTGAGGAGACTACGTGTAATTTTTTAAAATATTTAATTCTATTTTATCGAACTATATTTACATATTTTAATTTATTTATCACGTTTTATTATATTTTGTAGGAAAAAAAATATGGGACGAAGATGATTCATGATGAGTTCTTCATGGAGACTCACATTCGGAAGAAGAAGGCACCGATAGATCCAACTAGATGGGTCGAGGATCGGGTAGAGACTACATATGTAAATTTTATAACTACTATAACTTGAAACTAATGTTTAAAATATTATATAGTTAATAATTTTCTATCTTCTAAATAAAGGGCGCTACAAGACTAATGTGGAGGAGTACACTCAGATCTTGCCACCGAATGAGCAAGGCGAGCGATCACCCCTTTTAGACGAAGAAGTGTTGGAGATATGGTTGGATGTTGTCGATGGTCCTAATAAGGGGAGCATACATCCTTCCAGAGAGATCATTTCGGCACTACATGGCTAGATTTCAAGGTATAGGGACTACCGCCTAGGCAAGGCAATTGATAGGTCGACTCTCTTGTGTATGGAGAAGAAGATCGCAAAGCTGACAACAGAGCTTGAAGAGACAAAGGCTAAAGAACAAAAGAGATAAACAATTTGATATCCTTCAAGTTCAGCTAGAAAAGAGGGACCAACAATTTAATGTCCTTCAACGCTAGTGGTGCTTTCCCCATCCCCATATCTCGTGAGCCTTCCCTAGGTATGTCTCCTTCTCGTCGTGATCATTTGAACCATATCAACGATAAAGGTTCTTGTAACGATCCGACCGGTCGTTTCAAGAGTTATAGCCCCATTTTACCCATTTCTGCTTCTTTTGTGCTTTACAGCTATATTATATCCTATCGGGTTGGTTGGTTCGGGTCCAGAGTGGTGTCGGAGAGAAATTGAGACACTTAGTCTCTTTATTGGAAGCTTAAGTTGGAAAAGTTGACCAGATGTCGACTTGTGTATAAACAACCTCGCATTTGAATTTTTATGATTCCTAGCTTCGTTAGGTGATTTCCGACTTAGGAGCGCGCCTAGAAGGTGGTTTGGAGGCCCGTAGTAGAATTATGCTTGAATTGGCGAAAGTTAGAAATTTGACGATTCTAGTCGGCAGTGGAAATTTTGATATCGGGGTCGGAATGGATTTCTAGAAGTTATAGTAGGTTTGTGGTGTCATTTTTGACGTGTGTGTAAAATTTGAGGTCAATTGGACGTGATTTGATAGGTTTCGGCGTCGTTTGCGGAATCCGAAAGTTTAGAAGTTCTTAGGCTTGAATCAGAGTGTAATGTTACACATTTCTTGCAGACTAAGTGTTCCTGGGAGGACCGGCATAACAGTGCCATTCTCTCTAATTTAAGTTCAAATAACGTAAGAGACTATCTGATTCCTTCAATTTTACTCAAAAGAAGAGCAAGAAGCCTTCATGGGTTCTACCGCACATATAGGAGGATCTGATGAGGCATTGGACTACTGAGAAATTCGAGAAGAGGGGTGAACAAGGAAAGAGGGTCCGAGCATCTGAGAAGGGTGACTCCTTGCACTATGTGGGTGCAAGGAGCATGGGGACTACGAGAAGACTACTGGTAATTCCTTAAAATATTTAATTCTAATTTATCGAACTATATTTATATATTTTAATTTAGTTAACATGTTTTATTATATTTGTAGGAAAAAAATATAGGAGGAAGATGACTCATGATGGGTTCTTCATGGAGACTCACATCTGGAAGACGAAGGCACCGATAAATCCAACTAGATGGGTCGAGGATCGGGCAGAGACTACATATGTAAGTTTCATAACTACTATAACTTGAAATTAATATTTATAATATTTTATAGTTAATATTTTTCTATCTTCTAAATAAAGGGTCGCTACAAGACTAATGTGGAAGAGCACACTCAGTGCTTGCCACCGAATGAACAAGGCGAGCGACCACCCCTTCAGACGAAGAAGCGCTGAAGATATGGTTGGACGTTGTTGATGGTCCTAAAAATGGGATAACATACGGCCTTCCAGAGATATCATTTCAACGCTATAGGGTTGTATTGCAAGGTATAGGGGCTTCCGCCCAGGGCGAGGCAATTGATAGGTGGACTTTCTCCTCTATGGAGAAGAAGATCGCAAAGCTGACAACAAATCTTGAAAAGACAAAGTCTAGAGAACAAAAGAGAGACAAACAATTTGATACCCTTCAAATTCAGCTAAAAAAGATGGACCAACAATTTAATGACCTTCATGGTCAGTCGGTCAATTTTCTTGCTAGTGGTGCTTTCCCCATTCCCAGATCTCGCGAGCCTTCCCTAGATGTGTCTCCTTCTCGTCGTGATCCTTCAAACCATGCCGATGATGAAGGTTCTAGTAGTGGAGATGGAGATAATGTAGTACAAAACACTCATTGAATGATGTTTGAACTTTTAACTTGTGAAACATTTTGTTGTTGGGTATGATGTTTTGTTAATATAGTTTAGTGGAGATGGAGATAATGTTTTGTTTATATAGTTTTGATAGTTGTTGTTGTTGGTTGAATGACAACAATGTAATGCTGCCATTATAGGTGATCGGTTATTGGCAGGTGATGCAGATATAAAACAGTTGTATTCTGCCAAAAACTTACCTAGAAAACAAACCGCCTACCGATAGAAGTCAGGCGAAAATGTTCAATTGATTTTCCAGAAATTTAAATTTATCGACCGACTTCGGTTGGAATTTTTCTTTTTAAATATTAAATATTTTAATAATACCGACCGACTTCGGTCGGAAGTTTTGATTTTAAATTTTAAATATTTTAATAATACCTACCGATTTCTGAAGAAATTGAACAATTTTTAAAAAAATTAATAATTAAAATTCCGACCGAAGTCGGTCGCTAATTTTAAAAATAATTTTACCGACCGAATTTGGTCGGTGAGTTTATTTTGTGTCAGAATATTTGGTCAAAGTGCGTTGAAAATTACCGACTTTGGTCGGAGATATCGACCGTCTGTGGTCGATAGCTGTTAGCGACCATATTTTTTCGACGAATTGAAAACGGTTGGAAATCGATCAGTTTTTATTCGATTCCGACCCAATTCGATTAATTTTTCTGGACGCTTTTTGACAGTTTTATAGAAGTGGATATTGCAATTACATAATACTACACTGTGCCATTTGAGTTTAAACAGGGGTCGATTCTTTTTTAATATCTGTGTCTTCAAAAATGTTCTTAAAATTTATTATTTTGCCTAATCTGCCAAATTTAAGAATATAGGGGTCATTTCAATGCGTTGTTTGATTCAGTAAATGACAGAGTAGAGTTGAAAAACGCCTACCTAATTCTTTCATAAACTAACACTAAATTGACAAGTCGCAACAAATTTGTCTTTGTCCATATATATTATGAGTCCAGATATATAAAAACTGGTTTTAAAAATGCATTTTTTGGATTTGCTTGAAGACTGGTTCTTCTCCTACCTCTTCAATAAAAGTTTAAAAATAGAGTTCACATTGAGAGCTGAAGAATCTAATAATTATTTATACAGTTCTTTGGAAGACTGAAAGCATTTATCGATGAAAATGGAGCAATCCTTCGGATATAAAACCTTAAATAAATATATGAAGTAGTTGATGCCTATATTTGAATGGGGACATCTCGCTAGGGTTTAGCCATGTGGCATAGGTGAGGTAATTCTCAACTTGTTCCTTGTCACTCTACGTTAGCTTATTTATGCACTTTATATGCCACTGGTTCTCCAGGTAATATTATTGCATGCTTTGATAATTAAGAGGTAGCATTAATGAGGACTGAAGTATTTCCTTTAAATTGAAATGAAATACAAGATAGGTAGAATAGCATGTTACTATCATCTATCTATTTTTGAAGAGATTAATAGATGTCATATTGAGAAGAGTCCAAATTTATATAGCAACTGATTTGAACAAATAGGCTGATTTCATACTAGTTTATTTATGTTTTGACCCCCTTTAAATAAGTTTTGTAAAACCAAATTGCGGACTAGAACTTAGAGTTTGCGAGTCAATATTTAATCACAAGTTCTAACGGATCATCACAACTTCTGATGGATGGCGCAGAAGCCTCGAGGTGATCTAGAGGGGTTAATTAGACGAGAGTAGACAATGCCTTGATAATTAGATAATATCAGAACCGGTGCCTCCCCTAGTACAATGATGGGTCAAACCTCAACAAAAATGCTGAGCCCCGAAGGAAAGTAAAAGCCGATGGATCGAATGGGTTCACTATGAAACTTTCCTTGGGCAAATCTCACATTGGAAGGGAAAGTTAAAAATCGTGTAAGGATGAGTTCAAACTTTCATAGTTGAGGTGCATGTTAATTAGGTTAAAGCTTTAACAACACATTTGCAGTTGAGTATAAAGAACCTGTTCTCATTTTTGCAGAAAATACTAGGTACGTAATTAATCTGAATAATTTATGTGTTTAAAATTAAATAACGAAATTATCATACTTCGTTAATTCCGCAGCATTTCAGGTCCGAGAGATGTGCTCTATAACCTAAATGAGTGCCATAATTCAGCATAGCAGAAAGCTTTCCATGTATACCCGGAGATTTACTGGCACGAAAATACGTACTTACCCTATTGATGATTAAGTTGATGTAAGCTTCATGTGAAATGTAAAGAATGTTTGAATAGTCAAAAAAGTGCTTGCACTTGACGTGAGCTACTGCTTAGGCTCTTTTGGTAGTTGTTTATTTAAAATGAAAATGAAAAATCAATGGCATGTCATTAATAGATATTATTAGAAACTTGATAAAGAATATAGAAAAGGTGTGATATTTACACTTTCTCAAAATGGAGTTATTGTTTGATTTTTGGGTTAGCAGAGAATGAACAAGTCCGACCATTCATCAATAGATATTACTCGTCTGCTCACAATCATGTATCCTTATCCTAAGATCAATAGTTCGACGCAAGAACTATTGATATATGGAGTTATCTCATATTTTCCATNGGGGGGGGGGGGTGTGTGGTTAACTGTGAATATGTTCAAAAGAATTTCACGTGCAATATTCTGTACATGTGTGGTCTATATACACTCGAACGCCTTTAAAAGGTGAAATAATTCACCCCAAAAGAACCAAAGCCCATTTTGTAACATTTCTGTCGGATACTCTTTTAACTTTTGGTCTCATTCAAAACTCAAAAACTGCCATAAACAGACACTCTTGAGTTCATTGTTTAACAATGGCGCTAGAAGCTGTAACACAGCAACAACAATATCTTTACGCCTTGCTCGGAACTGCAAACTGGGACGGTGGCTCTGGCTCTGGTACTGGTTCTGGTTCTGGTTTTGATTATCACAACAATGAGGCTTTTGAATTTCTTGAGAATAATAATCAAAATGTAGGAGAAGCACAAGAATATGACGACTACTCAAATTGGAACTTACCACCTCCATTATTGGTGGATTATTCTCAGAATGATTTTAATCAATGGGGTCAGAATTCTTCCACTTATGTTTTAGACCATAATTTTACAATCCCAGATCAGCTGCCGCAATTGGAGTCTCCAGTTGATAAGTCTAGTACAACTAGACAAAGAAGAAGAAGAACAAGAAGCAAGAAGAATCAAGAAGAGATTGAGAGTCAAAGAATGACCCACATTGCCGTTGAAAGAAATCGTCGAAAACAGATGAATGAGTACCTCTCTGTCCTCCGAACTCTCATGCCTCAATCTTATGTCCAAAGGGTCAGATTCTTCTTCCCTTTTTTTTTTGTTTATTTTATTAGTAGTATTTTGTGTTGAATTATATGGTTACCTCATTTAAAAGCTTAAGATATGAAATTTCTTTTTTTATAATGGTTGGTTGTGAGATTTAAACACACGACTTCTGTCTACTTTGATACATTATTAAATTGTGTGCCCCTTATCGAAAAGAATAAGCAGCCAAGTAGTAGCGAAGACAGAAATTTCTCAAGTAAAAAATATTTCTGGAAAAAGGATGTTTAATATATGTTAAACACATCTAAAACCTAATATTATACATTTATTTATTTAATTGTGTCTTCGACATTTTGATGCTAAATTATTGATTTTCTTGTTACATAATAAAGGGTGATCAAGCATCAATTGTTAGTGGTGCAATCAACTATGTGAAAGAGCTAGAGCAACAGCTGCAATTCCTTAGTGGTCAGAAGCATTTGAATGATGAAAAATTACAAAATGTCATGGGTGAAACTTCTCCATTTTCTGAGTTCTTCAGCATTCCACAGTACTCCACAACTATGACTGCTGCTACTAGTGAAAATGGAGGTTCTGAGAATGAATATTATAGGAACCAGCAGCTAGCAGCAACAGCTGATATAGAGGTGACAATGGTGGAAAATCATGCAAATCTGAAAATAAGGTCAAAAAGGAGGCCAAGATTGCTTCCTAGAATAATTTCTGGTCTTGAAAGCCTTAGGCTAAGTGTTCTTCATCTCAATGTTTCAAAAGTTGATCAGTTTGTCCTCTGTTCTCTCAGTGTGAAGGTGAGACTGTATATAGAGGAGATTAATTAATTAGATATGAGTTAATTAGAAACTTAAAGCTAAAAGGAATACTGGAATTTCATGTACTGATGATTATTTATGGTGTTGAATGTGCAGGTAGAAGAAGACTGCAAGTTAAGTTCAGTGGAAGACATAGCAGCTGTTGTGAATCAGATTTTAGGTAGGATTCATGAAGCGGCTAGCTAATTTAGCTTAATGTGAGACTATAAGAGTCTTGATTCTCCTATATATTATATTGCTAGTATCTATGTAGAATTAGAAAATATTTGACAATAATCAAATTTTAATTTTGACGTCACAACTCACAAATTCTCATTGATTGTGTATACTGTCGTTTTTTGGAGTTAAATACACTTAGCGTTTTATTTTAAATCTGTTACTCATTTATCTAAAATAGTAAACTATTAAAGACGACCACCCAGTTTTATTTACTTAATTATTATTAGTGGTCGATTATCTTCATGCGCGTATGCATGGCTTCTAGCCCATTCAATTAATATGTCCAAGATTCATTTAAGTAGAATAATACCACTAGTTAAAGTACATTCTTTAGAGGAAAGACCGCAAAACTTGGATTTTAAAAATGTCTTTCGCTGACTGTTTGACACCATTGCTGTTGACTACATCCAAGCAAGAGCAGTACCAATCGATCATTATCATTCAATTAATTATCTTGTAATAATCATTTGTATCTATCAAAATGAAAATAAGTTTGCAAGAAACAGATCATAGAAACCAAGAAACATGACTTATTTGAGGCTATCAGCCTATAACTCTACTTAAATAAGCACTGTTTGTTTTGTGTTTTTAAGGGGTTGTTAGCCTAAAAGTTACAAGCTTTTTAGAATTTTGAAATATATTCTATCTTCTGAAATATTCAAATGTTGCTATCATGGAACATACCTCTACAAGAGAATTACCACCTTGTGTTTACATCAAATCAATCAAAAAATAATAATACTTGTATCTTTTACGTTCATTAATTAAATAATATATCTTTTTACTAGTAAATGAGTATTTTTAACTGTAGTAGTTTTTTTTCGGAAGAGAAAGAACATATATAAGGCTGCAGCAAAGCATGAGCAGATCTAGAAAGGGGCAGCTTTTTTTTCCTTCTATGCAAGCATCATATCTTTAGTTTATTGCAACAAAACAGAACTAACTGATACATTCTTATCTTGATCCACATGACCCACATAAGCTAAAAGCAGCAAATAATGAAACCCTTTTACCATTCCTGTACCTAAAAATGGAAAATGATTCCTTTTTTTTTTTTTGAAAAAACAAACAATTCAAAGCAAAAATCAATTGCAGGGTACTGAAAACAATCATGCAATTCCCTTCTCCATGAACATGTATGTACGACGTTGGCTTGGCTCGATATCCCAAAAGTAAAAAGGTGAAATGTTTTCGTTTGGTGGGGTTACGTTAGAAATAATAATTACTCTATATATTCCGCTGCCTTTATGTGAACAGAGTAAAGGAACATTAAAAGGTGGTGATTTTTTTTGTGATAGAAATATGTTGAAGAGACAATTAACAGTAACTAACAACATTCGTTTACATAATAGGTTGTTAAAGAAAAAGATGTTTTACAATCATTGCGATTAAACTACCCGTGAAGCCAAAACATATTGGTGAATATTCCAGTTACGTTCTTATATACAAAAAAATGGAAAAATAATTTTGTGTCAAAATCCGACTGAGAAAATTCGTCAAATGGGAATGAATAAGTGTGGAAATTAGAGCCTCGACGTAGACATTAAGGCCGAGGTCGAGCAGGCCCAACAACGAGGGACCCCCGAGCAAGATATCAAGGCCGAGGTCGAGTAGAGAATAATAGGAATAACGGCTAGAATAGTCTTGGAACTACCAAAAATAATATTCTACTGAATATTCCCTTCGCTGTACTTTTAGGGTTTTTTGGGAATATTCCATATAAATAGTAAAAGATAAGTGGAAAAAAGGTATGTAAGATTCACGGGATAAGAACTCATAGAAAAAGTTGACTCTTGAGAAATAATACAAACATCACCTTTCCACAATGATTCAATTTGTTGTTTATTCTGTCTTTCTACTCATCAGATCCGAGAAAGCTTTGTTCATTTCCTTTTCCATTTGTCACATATTATTGTCAGGAGGAATCATCCACCTCATTCAACATTTGGGTGAAACGTTCTCCCTATTACATGTATTGCCATTTTGCATATTTATTGCTCATTATTGTCTCATCACACATTCTCTATTGCTACATTTAATAACCTCATTCAATAGTTAGATATATTTTCGGATATTATTGCATGAACACGTGTTAGATCTAAGATTCATTATATTTGACTAGGATTTACCCATCACTTTATTTATCTTTTAATTAGTTTGGCAAAAAGTCCCATATTATTTTTTGGTCAAACAATTTGGAGCTGTCTGTGGGGATTTTCTAGTCAAAGTCATAGTTTTTCTAGATCTACAAAAAACACACGAACAACATAATACAAAACTTTTTTTCCCCTACTTGCACGATCTAACATGGCAGGAAATGGAGAAGAAAGATTGAAGGCAATGGCAGACCTTACTGCTAATCGCCTAAACACCATCAATGAAGTTAACGGTAAAGATGAGGACAACGTAACACCAAGCGCTTCTCCTAGGCGAAGTGGTTCACCCCTCCCTCATGGCAGCGTTACCGCCTCCCATGGAAAGGGAGCCTCTACGTCCATGACAGAAGAAGCACCACCAGTAGTGAAAAAACTACTAGAAGCATGGCTAACGAGTACACTGAACAATATACTTGACAAACCCGCTCAAAGAGCAAGCAGGGAGGATGCACGAGTCGACATCACAATAACAACCAATGAGCAGCACGCTCCCCCTCCTTTAATAGATATCACTCACACTGTTAATGATGTAGGTAATGACGCCCTCGCTGCTATTCTACGAAAAATGGAGGAGATGGAAAACAAGAACAAAACACTCTGCGACCAAATGAGAGAGCACCAAGAAAGGGTGAATAAGATACCGGGCCCCAATACTTCTACCAAAATGGGATGTCGACCGGTTCGTGGAACAACCGTATATCGACGAGGCTGCATCATATGCTATACCCAAAACATTCAAGATGCCGCCATACTTAAAAATATATGACGGACAACAAACCCTGAAGATCACATCATCCTCTACGTCACTGCAGTGAAGGCAACGATCTCGCTAAAGAACAAGTGTCATTTGTACTGGTGAAAAAGTTTGGTGAAACTGTAACCGGGGGAGCTCTGACATGGTACTCACAACTGCCAGCGCGATCCACAGAAACATTTAAGGAGACGGCCGACAAGTTCGCCACCGCCCATGCCGGGGCCAAGAAAGCAGAAGCCAGGGTGAATGATATATTCGTCTTAAACAGTCACCCGGTGAAGGGCTCAGAGACTTCCTCGCCCGGTTCAACAGAGTAAGAATGACCTTTCCAAACGTATCAGAGGGAATGGCAGTAGCAGTTTTTCAAAACGAGCTGAACAGGAGCGACTCAAAGGCGACCAAGAAACTGTTGAACAGGCTTATGAAGTACCCCTACCACTTGGAAATTAATACACTATGCCTACTGTGCCGAGGTGAGAGCAGATGAGGATGACCTTAACGGACCAACCTAGTGGTTGACCTCGGCCCAAGTGGAGTCAAGAAAGGACCGCAGGAACGATAACAGAAGGGATGATCTGGGTCCACGCCCCAATCGCGAGAGACATCAGCCATACGTCAGAACTGCCGCCATACCACCCCCACCACGGCGATGACCTGTCCAGGCCGCAAACAGGGACTCACCGAAGCGAAAGAGGTATGCCCCCGCTATTATTTGCTCACAATTTTTGTGTTTCTCCTTCAGAAATTGTCTACGCCTTAGAGAAGCTCAACCCAAAGGTGAAATGGACACAAAAGATGAAGTCCGACCCAAACACCAGGAAGTCGAACTCCCTCTGTGAATTCCATCAGGAACGAGCTCGCAAGACCGAGGATTGCATCGCCTTAATACATGAGGTAGTCAACATGCTCCACCAAAGGCATTTAAGAGAGCTGATGAGCGACCGAGGAAGAGCGAACTTCGCTCGTGGCCGAGAACAACACCAAGGCCCTCCGAAACCACCCTCTCCAGCCCGCACTATCCAGATGATTATCGGTGGAGGCGACGACGCGATAATCAATCACGTGAAATTCACAACCACCCACAAATTGAAGCGGTCGATCACCCATGAACGGTATGACGACCTCGAAGAAAGTATCATCTTCGATGTATCGGATACCCACAGTTTGACTTTCCCTCACTATGATGCTCTTGTTATTACTTTACGCATTTTAGATACTAATGTAAAACGGATTATGGTATGTGACGGGAGTGGCGCGTGCATTATCCAATAAGATAGTGCCATGCTACATCACTCTTAAGAGGTTTTAACAATGCAGTTGAATATACCTCAGGAGAAATCACACTACCCGTCCTAGCCAGTGGCATCACCCTGGAAACGACGTTCCACATCATGGACGAAGACACGAAGTACAACGCCATCATAGGACGACCTTGGATACACGGCATGAAGGCCATCCCATCCAGCCTATATCAGGTTGTCAAATTTCTCACCCCGTGGGGAGTGTTCAGTATTCTTGGTGAGCAGCGCACGACCCAAGAATGCTATTACATCGCCCAGGATTACACATACACCCAACAGTTGAAAAGCAGAAGCACATAAGCATATCAATTAGCGAGGTCGAGGTTAGACAACGACGAACTGAAAGACATCATCAAAGACCCCGAAATCGTGGAAGCCACGGGATCAACTGTGGAAGACCTCGACCCCGTCCAACTAGATAAAAATGCCCACTGCAAAAAAGCTTATATCGGCCACAAACTTCAAGAACCAGGTAAATTCCATCAATTTTTAACTAACAGCGCACACTTGTTTGCCTTCTTCTATGCAGATATGCCAGGCATCCCGAAGGAAATAGAGACACACAAGATGAAAGTCGACCCACTCTACCCGCCGATACGACGAGTTAGAAGAAAGTTCAATGCCGCTATAAATGATGCCCTCTGCAAAAATGTGGAAAGACTGATCGCAAACGACTCTATCAGGGAGTCGAAGTACCCCCAATGGGTCGCCAACGTGGTCATGGTAAAAAATAAAAATGTGAAATGGCGCATGTGCATAGACTTCACAGATCTGAACAAGGCCTGCCCGAAAGATTCATTCCCATTGCCTCACATTTATCAGCTCATCGACGCAACTGCAGGACACAAGCTGTTAAGTTTCTTGGACGCCTCAAGTTACAACCAAATCCTCATGGAGGAGGACCAGGAAAAAACCACTTTCAACACCCACCAAGGGACGTACTGCTACAGAGTCATGCAGTTTGGACTGAAAAATGCAGGGGCAACCTATCATAGGCTAGTAACTAAAATTTTCAAAGAGCAGCTTGGAAAAATGATGGAAGTATATATAGACGACATGTTGGTCAAGTCAAAAAGTAAGGAAGATCACATCGACCATATAAGGGAGGCCTTAGACATACTTAGGCGGTACGACATGAAGTTGAATCCCGAGAAGTACTTGCCGACTTCGTCGCTGACTTTAGCGCTAAACTAATACCTGAAGTCGAAAGGGAAGCCACTAATACTTCCCCCAAGCTACACGATCTATGGATTCTATACATCGATGGCACCTCCAACGCATCAGGATCTGGACTGGGACTCATACTCAAGGTCCCGATAGGCGAAGTAATTTGTCAGTCCATACAGTGTCCCGATATGACCAACAATAAAGCCGAGTATGAGGCCATGATTGCAGGATTAAAACTGGCCCTCAAATACGGAGCACGACGAGTAGTCCTCCGATGTGACTCATAACTCGTCGTCAACCAAGTCACATGGACTTTCCAAATCAAGGAACAAAGGCTACAAAAATATCAGGCTGCGATCTGCAAGATGCTTCCCGAGTTCGATGAATGCTAGCTCGATCAGATACCTCGAGCGTAGAACATCGAGTGAGACGGCCTTGCCAAATTGGCAGCAGCTACCAAAAGCATAAACGGAAAAGAGAACGTGGTCACGCTCATCCACTCCACCATCGACCAAATTGAGGTACGCACTATTAACTTAACTTGAGACTGGCGCAACCGTATCATCACTTACCTGCAGAACGACGTGCTCCCGAACGACAAAAAAAAGGCCAAAAAGCTTTGAATGCAAGCAGCCATGTATAACATCATCAACAACGACCTATATAAGAGAACATATGGCGGCCCTCTAGCAAAATGTCTAGGACCGAACCAGACAAGTCGTGCCCTAGTCAAATGTCTCGTACGAACGGGCTACTACTGGCCCACAACAAAAAAGGAAGCAGCTGACTTTGTTAAAAAGTGTGAATCATGCCAAAAGTACGCCCCCATGATCCATCAAGCAGGCGAGCACCTCCACTCAATCTTCGACCTTGCTCGAATCGACTTACATTCGACCTCGTTCGAATTAATTTAAAGTCAACATTTGACCTCGCTCGAATCGACTCACATTCGATCTAATTCGAATTAATTTAAAGTCAATATTAGACCTCGCTCGAATCGACTCACATTCGACCTCGCTCGAATTAATATAAAATCAATATTCGAACGAGTTTGAATCACTTTATAAGCTGACTTTCGACTTTACTCGAATCAACCTATGATTCGACCTCGTTCGAGTAAAGTTACAAGTCGATATTCGACCTCGAACTAGCCTAACTTACAGTCGACCTAAGTGAAATCGCAACCAAGGTAGTCAATTGAGAAAAACATTCAAAGGGAAAATAAGAAGTTCAAGAACAGACAACAAAAGTATTATCATTCCAAAAATTCATCTTACAAGGGCCAAAAAAGTGCCCGCGCAAAAAAAAGAGAAGAAAAGAGAACAAAAATACAAAGACAAGCATACCACTCGGCCGCATTTCCCTCATTGTCATCGCCACCAGTGCCCTCGTCATTGGAGTATTCGTCATCGTACCAAGCACCTGGATCGAGACCATCCAAGTCATCTTCATCATCATCCATGTCGTGTGTAACGAGGTCGTAGCCACAAGCGTAACAAGCTACACATGCCTTAACACGAGCATCCTCGTACTCCACCTCTGAGGCTTTCCCGTCCGTCATCAAACTCCTGTATATGTCAAGATGAGCCGCAACATGCACCCACTTCTCGTACAAATCCCGTGGGACATTGGGATAAGTGGAAGCATCGGAGGTAGACGGTTGAGCCTGTTGTTACGCCTTCTCGGCCATAAGGACGGAAATCTGCTCGATCAGATCCGAGACCTCTGCCTCTAGACCACCGATCCATTCTTCGAGCCTCGCCTCTTTAAGCATAGATATCTCTGCTTCACTAGTCCGCTCGGATCTGAAGACGCGGATGGTACCTGCCAGTTCTGCCGCCTCCGCCACAACAACCGTTCTAGCTTTCTCTATTCTCTCGAACTTTGCAGCTTTGGCAGCCAAGTCGTCCCTTAAGCCATTGGCTATAGCTTCACTCTGCATGAGCTCGGCTCGTAAGGATGCCACCTGATCCTAAAGATCGACACACTCAACCATGAACCCCTTGCTCACATCGAGATCATCATCTTTGGCCCTCAGCGTCCCTTCGTGCTCCCTGCATCGAACAATGGCTCTCACAAGCTCATCATCCTTCTCCTTCAACTCCTCATCCTTTTATTTCAAATCGTTTGGAATCGACCGTCTTCACTAAGTATGCTGACCACTGCTCGGTGCTTGGTACGGTACTATCTGTATTTAGACTCCATCCTCTTATATAGAGCCGCCCTCTTCTCCTCCCGATGGGCGCTCTTAATATCCAGAATGAGAGTCTGATAAGCAAACGAAGAGCGGCCAACAAAGACAGATAACATAAAGGAAAGAAGTTAAAATGCTAAAAAAACCCTACTCGCAGGGCCATCTAGGAAATGCCCATTGACAGGTCCACGTCCTTCAGTGTCTGTAGAGTCTTGTTCTTAATGTCCGTGCATAAGTGGGCCAAAGCTGGAACCATACGCTCCAAGTTGACCAACATATTAAAATCCACACGGATAACAATATTTAGAGTAGATCCCACGGTGCTCGCTTCTACTCGAGTGAACCTCTCTTCGAAGGTCCACACGTCATCGGGGTCGATATCAGAACTAGACCTATCATCTTCTACAACGACTATTTTTCCTCTCTGACGATAAGCTGACCTCAGCGGTCCTTGGCCGTCCTCCTTCTGTTGCAGCCTCCACTGCTTCCAACGGACTCTCTTCTGTGGCGACCTCTAGCGAGGGAGCAGCCCCACTAACTGATGGATGCGCCAACTCCGCGTCCAAAATGATCGGCCCCTCAGGTGCGGCAGCTGCCGTAGTAATTCCGCCAGTCTCTACCCTCCGCCTCTTCAACAACGCCATTTCCTCCTCGCTGGGAGAAGATTCATCTATCAGGTTCATCACCGGGCAGGACGGGGTCTCTATCGATGTAACGGCCATTTGTGGGACAGATTCACCTAACACTAGAGTCCGAGGAGAAGAATTCTGCACAGACTCGGCCAACACGAACTGCATCCCGGTAGAGGCGACAACTTGGCAAAAAACCGGAACGGGAGCCTTCGCTTTCTTAGAAGTCCTCCGACATGGCATCAATAAAAGAACCATAAGTAAGAAGGGGAAACTGACCATAACGAAGTCAAAATATCTAGAAGATGAGATTCGACTTACCGGTAGAGGGCTTGGGCCCGAACCTCTTGTTGAAGGACGCCCAATCCCGGATCCCTACGGTGTAGGGCAGAACTTGTGCCACCTAATCACCGATGTTGGCGGCCAAAGAAGGAGGATATCTCTCAGCTTCAAAAAGAGAAAAGACAATAAGTGAGTCACGAAACACAAAAAAGAAAGAAAAGAGCGTAATTCAGTTGACGAGGACCATTACGAGTGAAATTCCACTGCTCGAAAAACCCGTTGGAGTTCGCCACCACGTGCTCGATTTTCACAAAGAAATAATTGTACCAAAATCGGCGATTTGCTTTGTCGTCAATTCCTGTCACCAACCCCTTAATTCCGCGCTGGCGAAGGTGAATCATCGTTCCCCTATGGAAGTTGGGAGCGAAGAGGTGCAACAAACGGCGGATGGAAACTCCACAACCGGCCAACTCCGTGTACTTTGTCAGCATGAGGAAGATCTTGTAGATGAAGGGAGAAAGTTGAGCCGGGCAGACGCCATAATAACGGCAGAATTCCTCCACCGACGGAGGAAGAGGGAGAGAATAAGTCACTTGAAACGGGTAGGCGTAAAATGCACAATACCCGTGCCGGTTAACCTGTATTACATCGTCCCCATCCGGAACAATGTCGACATGAGATATTTGGATCTGAGGATGAATATATGCTCCGCTTCCATCTCGGACCTTACTGGTTCAGGGTCCTGGGTCGGTTCCTTCGAAAAGTCCGACCGGGAAGTAGGATCACGAGAAACGACCTCTTCTACCGCGGGGAAGCTTTCGTCCTCCATAACGATGGATTCTCCTACATTGGAAGGCATGGTTACTGACAGCGGAGTTGGGTCTGAGACCACCTAGGGGTTGGAAGCAACGTTTGTCATCTCTTACTGGTGGTAATACGATGGAACCGAAAATGAAGAAGAGGTGGTGACAGTGGAAGTTATAGGGAGTATTTACACAAGAGAAAGAAGAAGACGCAGGGTACAAAGTTGAGAAGTTCAGAGAATGCAAAAGCTTCTCTAAGAGGTTCCCCCCCCCCTTATTTATAGACAACCGAGGCGCTCAAATCGATGCGAATAGCTGCTAGTGGCCGTAGAATCGAAGTGACAGGGGCTCGAGGAACGATGCAACACATCAGGAAGATGTGCAATGATGACGCATGGGGCCGTGACGTCACCCTCTACCAACCTCGTTGACCACAACTCTCAGAGCGACATGTCACCATCTCGGCTACAATCACCCCTGCTCGGCCATTACGTCGGTATATCTCCAGAATTGCTGCTGATAAGGTTCGCTCGCTCATTGAGGTTGACCAAGAGACGACCTCGATAAGCGGAGGGACTAACTATATGGGTCAAAATCCGACTGAGAGAATTCGACAAATGGGAGTGAAGAAGTGTGGGAATTATTGCTCGTTATTGTCTCATCACACATTCTCTAGTGCTACATTAGATATATATTCAGATATTATTGCATGAACACGTGTTAGATCTAAGACTCATTATATTTGACTAGGATTTACTCATCGCTTCATTTATCTTTTAATTAGTTTGGCAAAAAGTCCCATATCAATTTTTGGTCAAACAAATTTCACGGTAAATAATTGTTGTTTATCCATGTGCTGAATTAGACGCTTTTTTCACACGAAACTAATTAAGTATGTTCAAGAAAACAATCATAATCTCACAGTACCATATAGCCGTAAAACAACGAATTAGCGTGATCTAAATGTTTTTTATAAAGTGCTTTTGGTGGACAACCACATATATAATTGAGACAAAAGAAGTCACTGTAATTGAAAGAATTGGAAATGGCCTAAAGAGGATGTTTTCTCCATGTAGAGCTTGACGCAGGGACCTATGTTTGTCTTAGATTAATATATGCATCATTATAACAACCATAAAATAATATTACTTTTCTTGTATTTGATGAGATATGTTTGCATATTATGTGAATGGAAGTAATTGTTCAAATTCAAGGGTCTTTTGGAGTACTTTTGTTTGAGCTTTTCTAGTGTTCTTTTCTCTGTAGAGCTCACATGCAAACTTTATGGACAGCTCCAAGAAAAATTATATGTACGTGGAAACAATAGGGTGCTATCCATACGTAAAGGAAATCCTAGAGTTTTATAAATAGAAGAATCCGACCTCTCTTTCTGTTTTTATCTTCTTGTTCTCTTGTGAGATCAGGTACGTATTAGAAAGATTCCGTTTCTGTTTTTCCAAATTGAGCTGTCTATGAACCAGCGCCATAGGCAGCATACATAATAAGGCCAAACGGAATATATATATATATATATTATTCTCACAAAATTTTATTATGACTAGCAAAGGCTGTTGGAAAAATTGGTTACGGATAATAAGAATTAGATTGAGGCGTGTCAAGGATATTTCGTCCATATAGTGATATATAAAACTAGCGTATTCCCCAGGATTCAACAAGCTCTTCCAGTTATTAAACTGGGAACAGAACTAACAGAAAACTCAAGAAAAAAATCCATCATATAGGAGTAAAAGATGATTCAGAAAACTGTATTACAAAGTTATATTAAAAAGTGTTTTTAGCTCTCCAAAGACCATGTTTATATAGGCGTTGCTCAAACGGCTAGGTAACGACTAGTTTGACTCTATTAATTGTGAAATAACTTACTAAATAATAAGTAAAAGTAATGATTTTTCAAAGAGAAAAGATTTTCCAAGTCAAGATTGTATACGGTTAAAACCAAGCATAGAGGAAGTATCGAAGATCGGTCCCGTAATAGATCAAACCGAGGGACGAGGGTAAGGTACCGAGTTCGGGATTCTAGGTACCTGTCGAGATCGAGACCAGACCAAACGAGATCGACATCGAGCAAGACCAAAGATAGCATAATAATAGAAAGACGAGATATCCGTAACTGGTCGAGGATCATGGCGGAAATCTCGGAACGAACAAATCAAGAGGAGTTATTTAGCTAATCATGGGATTTTCTTCTATAATTAGAGTTGTACCATAAGTAGAATTCCTCTACTACATAAATGGGGGATCTAATCATTTGTAATACATCTTACTCTCGCATATCAAAACAATACAACACTCTTTCTCTCTGAAATTCTCTTGTTCATCAGCTTATTTCTTACTTCATAGCTTATTTCTCAGTCAGTTTGATGGTGCCTAACTCAAGGGCTGAATTGCATCTCAATACTGGTTTGCCTTATCTTATTGTTAATTTTTATTATTAATTATCATATTTATCAGTTGGTATTAGGTGAAATCACGTGTTCTTAAAAACCACTTATAAGTTTAATTGTTATCCGATTTTAAGGGTAAACAATTTGGCGCCCATCGTGGGGATAAGGATAATAGTGATTGCTTAATACTGATTCCGATAATGCACATTGCTTTACGTTTGTTCTCGAAAGTGTTTTTGATTTCAGAATCAACATGTCGAATCACAAGCAGTACCCACACACGACGACAACAACCTCGGTTTCCGTAGGGAAAACAACAATATAGCTGCCCTAGGGATCGAAGTACCTCAAGTTGGCGTCGAGGGAGTACCAGCTATAGACCCCATCGACGTCAGCTCCCATGTCGCTTTGAATGTCAATTTGGGCGTCGACCCCGAAAACAGTGACCGCAGAGAAGCTCGACCAATCGGTCAATATGCATAGGGCAGCCAAGACGACAATTAGCCTTCAATTGATATTTGAAATGTTGTAAGCTCAACAAGTTGCCATAGCGCAACTTCAAAACCAGATCGGGTTCCGAGTAGACTGAACCTGAGCCCTCACTTGAAGTTGTTCACAGGGCCGAACCAGTACCGGAGAGATCGAACGACAACGAATCTGGGAATGACCCCACCATCATTAAAATGCTCGAGGAGCTTACAAAGCGGATCGAATCAGCGGAAAAGAAGATCGAAGCAAATGACAAAAAGGTATAAACATATAACTCTCGGGTTGACCAAATACCGGGGGCACCACTGATTCTGAAGGGTTTGGATTCGAAGAAGTTCATGCAGAAACCTTTCCCCCCAAGTGCGGATTTGAAGTCCATCCTGAAGAAATTCCGCATATCAGAGATTCCAAAGTATAATGGGACCACCGACCCTAATGAGCATGTCACTTCCTATACATGCACGATAAAATGGAATGACTTAGAGGATGATGAGATTAAGTCCGTTCTGCTGAAGAAGTTTGGAGAAAATTTATCGAAGGGGGCTATGATATGGTACCACAACATACCACCAAATTCCATTGATTCCTTTGCCATGCTTGCAGATCCTTCGTCAAAGCACACACCGGAGCAATAAAGGTCGCGACTAGGAAATCAGACCTCTTCAAAGTGAAACATAAGGACAACGAAATGTTTAGGGAATTTGTATCTCGGATCCAGATGGAACACATGGACCTACCCCCGGTCACAGATGATTGGGCTGTCCAAGCTTTTACTCAAAGTTTTAACATACGAAGTTAGGTAGCATCACGATAGCTAAAGTAGAATTTAATTGAGTATCCAGCCGTAACCTAGGCCGATGTGCATAATCAGTACCAATCGAAAATCAAGATCGAGGATGATCAGTTGGGGACCCCTTCCGGTTCCTTTTATCCAAACAGGCCCATCGACAGAACTAAAGGAACATTGACAGGGACCCTGATCGAACAAAGATCGGTACCAACTGTACGGTGCAGATCGTAGAAACAGCAGTCCAGGATATAACCCCGTTTGAAGTGATCAAAAGAATGATCAAGGATAGAGCTCCAAAGGGCTCGTAAGTAAGAGTGGCTTCGATAAACAGGTCGAGTCACAGAAGCACCACGACTATCAGAATACAACTTCAGCATTACCGCTTCAGGAAATGTATCAACCATTAGACAGATCAAGTATACTAGATGGCCTAGACCCTACAGACCGATCCGGTGCAAAGGAACCCTAATTAAATCTGCAAGTACCATGGTTCTCATGGTCATATAATGGAGGATTGCAGACAGCTGACGGAGGAGGTTGCCCGTATATTCAACGAGGGCCACCTTCGAGAGTTCTTGAGCGACCGAGATAAGAACCACTTTAGAGACAGGGATGCAAACAGGAAGAATAAACAGGAAGAGCCACAACACATGATTTACATGATCGTTGGTGGGGTCGATATTCCATAATGACCCGTATTCAGTCGCACCAAGGTGTCGATCACCAGGGAAAAGCGAACTCGCGACTATGTGCCAGAAGGGACCTTGTCTTTCAATAACGAGGAAGAAGAGGGGATCTCACAAACCCACAATGATGCACTAGTAATGTCTATCCTTATTAATAAAATTCAGGTTAAACGTGTTTTGATTGATCCAGGAAGCTCAGCCAATATTATTCGATCGAGGGTCGTGGAGAAACTCGGCCTACATGATTAGATTGTACCCGCAGCTCGGGTTCTCAATGGCTTCAACGTGGCGAGTGAACCTACCAAAGGTGAAATTATCTCTGCCAGTAAACGTAGCCGGGACCATTCAAGAAACAAAATTACATGTGATCGAGGGTGATATGAGATACAAAGCTCTGCTCAGACGACCCATGATTCAAAATATGAGGGCGGCCCCTTCAACCCTTCACCAAGTTCTGAAATTCCCAACACCCGGATAGAGTAAAAATGGTGTATGGCGAACAACATGCTGCCAAAGAGATGGTCACGATCGACGAAGTAATACCGGTATCGGCGCTTTCATCAACAAAGGGGTCAGAGTCAAAACGAAAGTAGGAGGAAAAATAGCAACCACATGTATCAGCCTCGACCCAATCGGAGGAGCAGGGGCGTACGAGGATGATGAACATTGGATCCTTAGATCTTTCATAATTCCCCATGACTCAGACGCCACAAAATCACCGGTCAAAGAGCTGGAGAAAGTCATATTGATCGAGTACCTGCCCGAATGAAAGGTATACCTGGGCACAGGGTTAACCCCCGAGCTCAAGGAAGAACTCATCAAATTCCTTATAGATAATATGGATTGCTGTTCTTGGTCCTACCTTGATATGACAGGGATCCCACCGGAGATCACTACCCATCGATTGTGCTTCGACCCAAAGTTTCATCCTGTAAAGCAAAAGAGAAGGCCCCAGTCCGAGGTTAAGCACGCTTTCATCAAGGACGTGGTATCAAAACTTCTCAAACTAGGGTCCATTCGAGAAGTAAAATATCCCGACTGGTGAGCAAACATAGTTGTAGTCCCTAAGAAGGGAAATAAACTCAGTATGTGCGTAGAATATAAGGACTTAAACAAAGCATGTCCTAAGGATTCTTTTCCTTTGCTGAATATCGATTGAATACGTCATCGGGTATCAGTCTTCTCGATGCCTACTCCGGGTACAATAAAATACAAATGAACCCGGAGGATCAGGAAAAGACTTCGTTTATCACTAAGTACGGCACCTATTGTTATAACGTAAAACCATTCGTACTAAAAAAATGCCAGTGCAACCTACCAACGCCTAGTAAATCGAATGTTCGAAGAACAAATAGGAAAATTAATGGAAGTTTATATTGATGACATGATAGTTAAGTCCCTGCGCCCAGAGGACCATTTGAAACACTTGCGGGAGACCTTCGACATAGTGCGAAAGTACAACATGAAGCTCAACCCGGAGAAATGCACATTTGGGGTCGTCTAGGGGAAGTTCCTCGGCTTCATGGTATCAAATCGGGGGATCGAGATAAACCCCAATAAAATCAAAGCCATCGAAGATATCACAGTAGTGGATAATGTTAAGGCCGTACAAAGTTTAAAAGGGCGCATAGCCGCCCTAGGCCGATTCATTTCAAGGTCCTCAGATAGAAGTCACCGGTTTCTCTCACTGCTTAAAAAGAAGAGCAATTTTGCATGGACCCCGGAATGCCAACAAGCCTTGTCGATCCCGCCACTGCTTCACAACCCGAAAGCGGATGAGCAACTCTACTTATACTTAGCAGTCTCAAAAATCGCGGTAAGTGGGGTCCTAGTTCGAGAAGAGCAAGGTACGCAATTTATTGTTTACTATGTTAGTCGGACCTTAGGTGAGGCCGAGACCCGATACCCATACTTAGAAAAATTAGCACTTGCTTTAATAAGCGCATCTAGGAAATTAAAACCATATTTTCAGTGTCACTCAATTTGTGTTGTGACTACCTATACCCTTCACAATATTTTCCACAAACCCGAACACTCTGGTCGATTAGCCAAATGGGCCATCAAGATCACTGGGTACGATATCGAATATCAACCCTGGACGGACATTAAGTCTCAAATTTTGGTAGACTTTGTGGTCGACATCACACCAGCCCTCGTACCCGAGGTCGAAAAGGAACTATTATTAAAATCGAGTACGTCATCGGAGGTGTGGACCCTTTTCAAAGACGGCGCCTTGAACGTAAAGGGGTCCGGGCTGGGCATTATTTTTAAGACACCCACGGGTAGTACAATTAGACAATCTATCAGAACTTCGAAATTAACTAACAACAAAGCCGAGTGTGAGCCATGATTGCAGGTCTCGAGCTGGCTAAAAGTTTGGGAACAGAGGTTTCGAAGTTCGGGAGAATCATATGCAAAGGTACTTGTACAAGCTAAAGGTGACTCTACATCGATCTAAAGAGTGGACCTTACAACATTTACCTCGGGAGCAGAATAACGAGGCTGATTCCCTTGCAAATCTGGGGTCATTGATCGAAGATGACGAACTTAGCTCGGGGACTGTTGTACAGCTCTCGAGATTAGTAACCGAAGAAGGTCATGCCGAAATAAATTCTATGAGCCTGGCCTGGGATTAGAGAAAAAAGTACATCGAATACTTAAATAACGTGAAGCTTCCATTAGACCCGAAAGAGTTGAGGACTCTACGCACAAAGGCAACACGATTCACCTTGGCCGAGGATGGAACACTGTTCAGGAGAATGTTCGACGGACCATTGGTGATATGTTTGGGACCAGGACACACCGACTACATCCTACGGGAGATTCAGAAAGGCACTTGTGGAAACCACTATGGTGCCGAGTCAATGGTTCAAAAGGTTATCATAGCAGGATACTATTGGGCCGATATGGAAAAGGATACAAAAGAGTTCGTTCGAAAGTGCGACAAATTTCAAAGGTATGCGCCGATGATTCATCAGCCCAGGGAGCAACTTCACTCGGTGTTATCCCCATGGCTATCCATGAAATGGGGAATGGACATCGTCGTCCCACTCCCATCGGTCCCGGGTAAAGCTCAATTTATTTTGTTTATGATTGACTATTTTTCTAAGTGGGTTGAAGCATAGGCTTTCAAGAAAGTCAGAGAAAAAGAAGTCATAGACTTCATTTGGGACCACATTATATGCCGATTTGGGATGCCTACCGAGATTGTATGTGATAATGGAAAGTTGTTCATCGGCAACAAAATGATAAAATTTCTCGAGGATCACAAGATTAAAAGGATTCTATCGACATCATATCATCCCAGTGGGAACGGACAAGCCAAGTCAACAAACAAGACCATCATTCGAAATCTAAAGAAAAGATTGACGAAAGCTAAGGGGAAATGGAGAGAAATCCTGCCCGAGGTCCTTTGGGCGTACCGCACGACATCAAAATCCAGTACTGGGGAAACACAGTTCTCCTTGGTCTATGGTACGGAAGCTCTTATCCTGGTCGAAGTCGGGGAACCTAGCCTCAGATTTTGATATGCAACGGAAGAATAAAATCACGAGGCTATGAATACAAGCCTCGAATTGCTGGATGAAAGACGGAAAGTCTCCCTCGTTCGAATGGATGCATGGTAACAATGGATTGAAAGGTACTACAGTCGAAGAGCTAATCTTCAACACTTTAAAATCGAGGATTTAGTACTAAGAAAAGTCACCCTCAACACTCGAAACCCAAATGAAGGAAAACTTGGCCTGAATTGGGAGGGACCATATCAGGTCCTCGATGTCGTCAGAAAAGGATCCTACAAGCTCGGCACAGTAAACGACTAGCAATTTCCAAACATGTGGAACGTTTCACTCCTCAAAAGATACTACTGCTAATGTACGACCTTCTTCATTTTCCTTTATATTTAAAATTAACCAATTGCAGGTGGAGGTCGAAGGCGTCGATGGATCCTTCAACACGAAGTCCTTAGGTCAGAAAGCACGCATTGCACTCTTTTTCCCTTAGATCGATTTTTGTCCCAAATGGGTTTTTCCGGCGAGGTTTTTAATGAGGCAACCATTTTTCATGCTAACTTAGAGAAATTCAATAGTATCCGAGGCTTCTTTACACTTAACCTCGAATACTGGGGGCATCACCCTCGAATGTCAACTTTGTTGCAAGGAAATCACTTCGTATCAACAGGGCCTCAATAGGTAAATGTTGTAAGGGCCAAACGGTCGAATGAGCCGTGCCCATGTAGGTTAATCAATCCCTAACATCAAACATGTACGCATGTATAATCATCTATTAAGAGAAGTATTTTTTTCCTTGACAAATATTTCATGCCTTACAAAAATTCTACTTTACCATTTCATACTCTTGATCTATTGTGGAAACAGGCTTAAGGGCCGATCACGACCGATGTTCGAACAAACGCTCGGGGACCGTCGTCCGAAAAATAGAATTATTGAAACTCCGAGACTATAAGACCTTAAAGGAAACCCTCGGTTTCTATAGGCCACAACCAACCCCCTCGGGGACTAACACTTCGAGCAAGATTGAAATGAAACAGGAAAATAAGCCTAAAAGGCAAATCCCAAATAAAAGGCTACGACCGAATTAAGACGGTTCAGAGACGTTTGAATTTCGTAATAAAATAGGACTTCGAATATTTTCATAAAACCGATTAAAAAAGGCTACCCTCGGTAAAACTACGAAGGGTTTCGATAATACCATTCTTCAAAAACCCTAAGGGGTATAAAATTGTTCGAACTCTCGAACAATTCCTTATGCCGTGTTATGGCACAATAAAACAGTACAAAGGTTCGATAATATCGACCCTCGAAAACCCTAATCGGTACAGATTTGTTCAAACTCTCGAACGATTCCTTGTCTGATACTAAGGCATAATAAATTTTTGTATGATTAAACTTTTTAAGCCAAAACGGGGAAAAATCCATTCTTTTTTACAAAAGCCGCATCATCCTAATATGAAAGCCTAAGGGCTAGTTCTATTTTGAGTTCGAGAACTCATCCTCAGTCAAATAAAACGTAAAGGTTATCCTACTTCGAGTTCGAGCAAGTGCTCACTCGATTATAAAAAATTACACTAGTCCGGCTTCGATCAGATTGCCTAAGCCTTGAACCAAGGAATGCAATTTCATAAGGCATAAATGAAACCAAATTTCATAAGGCATAAATAAAACAAAATTTTCATAAGGCAAGAATGAAATAAAGACAAGTCATAAAGAAAATAGATCTTTATATAAGAAAGGTCATTTACAAGGCCGGATCATGATCCTATACAAAAGAATCTAGAGGGAAAATCCTAAAGTGCCTAATTTTCCCTGGGAGCTACGTCTTCACCATCGGGATCCCCTTCGCTCTCGGACCCGCTCACGCTCCCGGATTCATCATCATCGGAAGAAGCTAATGCATTAGCGTCTTCTTCGAGCTCTTTAGTATTTTTGATCTCATCAGCGAGATCCAAGCCTCGAGCATGGATCTCCTCGATTGTTTCCCTTCAAGACTGGCACTTGGAAAGTTCGGCAATCCAGTATGATCGATTTTGGGCAGCATCGGCAAATTCATTTGCTTGAGATTGAGCGGTTCAACATCATATTGGTAGACGACCACGATCGCCTCAGCATCAACATTTGCTTTTTCAGCCTCAAACTTGGCCGTTGCAAATTCGGTGACCAATCGGGCCTGGAGCTCCTCGATTTTCTTGGCGTGTGCCAAGTGTTCTCTTTCATAACCTGGAGCTGATTGTCAGCCGAGGAAAACTGATCCAGAGAAACCGCCTCCTCTGAGGCAAGGCAGTCCATATTCTGCTTCCACGATAAGGTCTCCGCCTTTACCGCATCTATCTCTCTATGGAGCCACTCGATCATCTTGAGCTTCTGCTGGACCTGTGATTTCGAATTCTTAGCCACCACTCCCAAACCGATCCCATGAGATTCTACCTGCTCGGTCAGGCTGCATTGTTCCTTCTAAGCGATGACTAGCTCAGAATCTCAGATCGGAGCTCCTTGATTTCTTTTTCTTTTTGTCCACTGAGAATTTTAAGGGTATTGTTCTCCTCGGTAAGCCTTTGAATGTTGGCCTCGTACCGGCTCAGTTCTTCTCGAGACCTAGAAAATTCTTTGTGATGAAGCACCAGGGCCTACACATATGGAAGGAAAGAAATTAGACAAGAAGAAAAATACAAGTATGCTATCAACATGGGAAGTTAAGGCTTACCCGATTCAAGGCTTGTTGTGCCTCATTGAAAAGACATGGAGCCCCCACTTCGTCCATTAGGGCTTGGTCTTCCTCCATGAACAAACCCAAAGATACCTGGCCACCCCTATGGGGCGGCAAAAGTTGAAATTGCCAAAAATTGACAAGGTAAAATTTCTATTTATTCATCAAAAGAAACATCCCTTTTGAAGCCAGAATTGACTTTCCTTGATACCTAACATAACGCATGAAAGGATCCTTGAATAACCATAGGGTAACCTGAAAATCCTTAGCAAAGAATTCTACAAGACGTTCTATTTTTCCATAGAAATATATTCGTTGTGCATTCCTCCGGGATGGAGATGACAATCGTTTGTTTGATCCCAGGATAGACGATAGGGGCCAGGAACTGATTGGTCAGTCTAAAGCTCGAGGAGGTCCCACCTAAATCCTTCCTCAGTATTTCCAAATCACATAGGCCGGTAGCATCCTCGATTCCAGCAAAATAACCATGGAAGGGATATTCCTCTACGTGGGCTCCTTTGGCATCAGGAGTCTTCATGGCTTGAGCCTCCCGAATCCTCTCCTCGGAAAATGAAGGGAAGGACGGGGAGTCTCCGACTTCTATTACCCCAAGTGGGTCTCTTGGGGCATTCTTTTCATCTCGAGGAATCTCGAGACTGACCTCCACAGTTGGTTCCGCCACTTTATTTCCTCGAGACGAGACATGTTCAGCCTTTTCTAACTCGGGGACTCCACCCGAGTATCCTCCCGAGGCCCCATCAGCCCAGGGAAAAATGTTTTTGGCTCCTACCGGCTCGGTGGCCTTCTGAGCTTTGGTGTTCATTTTTACTCGGGCAACCAGCCCGGAGCCATCTTCCTCTTCTTCTTCTACCTCTCTTAGGAGTCGAATTGAATCCACAGGCAAGGGGATGATCTCCTTTTTCGGCTTACGAGCCGCTCTTTTCTTAGGCTCTGGATCCTTTGAGATTGAGGTCCCTTTTCTCTTTTTCTCCTTTACCGGCTTCAGGACCGGGATCAAAGTTTCTTCTTCACCAGTTGGGGGCCTCATGACTGCATCTTTGCCGAGACCTGCAGGAGAAGAAATTGGGTAAGTTTTGAATGATGTTTTAACCGAATAATCAAATACATGAAAAGGGGATTACCATAATTTTTGGCTTCCCATCAGCTTTTCGATAATCGCGCCATGTGCGCTCAACATACATTGAGGTCGATACCAGCTCCCTCACCAGCTCTTAAGGTTAGGAATTGACCGGGCATCTAGGCAGCCACTACACCATAAAAAAGGATGTCGATGAGAAAAACTAAAGAAGCAAAATAACAAATAGAGGGATCGAACTTACGTTTCATATTCCTCTCCTCGGGATACGGCATCTTCCCGACCGGAATCAGGTCTAAAGTCTTCACTCGGACGAATCGACTCATCCAACCTCGATCTTTGTCCTCATCTATGGTGGAGATGAAAACCTTGGTGGCCCGGCGCTGGAGCTTTATTATCCCACCTCGGTAAAGCCGGGGGCTGTAAAACCTGATGAGGTGGTCGAGGATGAAGGGGATCCCGTCGACTTTGCTCACAAAGAATTGGATAAATATTACGATCCTCCAGAAGGAGGGATGGATCTTCCCAAGGGTCACCTGGTACTTTCTACAGAAATCCACGATGATTGGATCGAGGGGGCCCAACGTGAAATAGTAAGTATAAACACTCAAGAACTCTTCCACGTGGGTGGTAATATCCTCCTCTAGGGTCGGTATCACGACCTCTTTGTTTAGCCAGTTACACTTCTTCTTCACTTTTTCGAGAAAATTATTAGGTATCAAGCATATGTATCTCGATACCGGCTTGAAACGACCGGGAACGACGAGGTTTTATCGATCTTGAAATCGGAACTGTTAACACATCCCCCAGGAATATATTCCTCAAGGCGTGGTTCTACCGGTGTTTTCCCACCGTCCGGCTGAGAGGATGAAGCAGTTTCCTTTTATGGCACTATTTTCGGCGTTTTCTCCATTTGGTTTTGAAGTTAAAAGAAGATGAAGATGATGAGGTTTGGTGTTTTAAGAAGGGGTTAACAACGAGACTTGAAGATTTACAGGTGAAGGATTTGGAGATCAGAAAGCTTTGGAGATTAGAAGAGATTGGAAGTAAATTTTATATCAATCAGAAAAGGCCTATTTATGGGTTTCACGACGACGGTTCGAAACCACTAGTGTCCGACTATCGGCTGACACACATTAAATGCCTGTGGAACTGTACCGAGGGGACGTTTTGGTCACTTATGTCGCTTATGTCATGGTGATGACGTGATGTGACGTCGTAGAAAATCGGGGTAAAGATTGAAGACTCATTTCGTTTATTGTCATTACACTCCAAAAAATAAGGGGACTATCTGTATACGGTTAAAACCGGATCCACCCGATTTTACTGATTAATCGAGACTAGAGGGATCTATCGAAGATCGGTTCCGTAATAGATCAGACTGAGGCACGAGGGTAAGGTACTGATTTCGGGATTCGAGGTACATGTCGAGACCGAGACCAGACCAAACGAGCAAGACCGAAGATAACATGATAACATAAAGGCAAGATATCTGTGACTGGTCGAGGATCATGGTGGAAACCTCGGAACGAATCAAATCAAGAACGATTATTTAGCTAATCATAGGATTTTCTTCTATAATTAGAGTTTTACCATATTTAGAATTTCTCTACTATATAAAGGAGGGCATTCTCGCATATCAAAGCAATACAATGCTCTTTCTCTATGAAATTCTCTTGTTCATCAGCTTATTTCTTACTTCATAGATTATTTCTAAATCAGTTCAACTGTGCCTAACTCGAGGGCTGAATTGCATCTCAATACTGGTTTGCTTTATCTTATTGTTAGATTTTATTATTAATTATCATATTTATCAATTGGTATTAGGTCAAATTATGTGTCCTTAAAATCACTTATAAGTTTAATTGTTATCCGATTTTAAGGGTAAACAAAGATGAACATTACCTTATGAGATATCACTAATTTTCCAACAATCCTCCACATATATCAAAAGGGATATAAAAAATAAATAGTAAATAAAGAACGAAAGAGAGTATAATTTGTTGGGTTTGGGGTATAATGAAATTCATCTGGTGTCTTATAGACTATGAACCATATATAGATAAAATAAGATTTAACTTACAGAATAATTGGTGAAGTTGATAACTTCTATGAACCAAAAATTCTTTTTGTAAGCTAGGGACCTTATTCATCACATTACACCCCCCACAATTTCTATTGTTATCGCGGTATTGCGCTAATAGGCCATGCACGCGCCTGGTATACATGAGTGCTCTAGAAATTTTGTCACAAATTTCATAGGAGTGGCCCCGCTCCACTCTCATATAGGTCCATCCATCCAGTGTATTCTGCAGCACAATACACCACTTACAATAGGCTGTGGATTATCGGATTAAGAGTATAATAACTCAACCTCACATTCCTTGGAGTCTCGCACTGTATACATACACACACCCCCAATAGGAAGAGACATCATTTAATAGTGCATATTTGATCAACTTATGACTTGTTATTACTTATATGAACCTACTTCATGGGATCTCCAATCACATAAGTTGGGTTACCATCATTGTTAATACATCTCAAATTGACAAAAGTCTCAACCCTTCGTTGTTTCACTTATAAGTCAAAGGATCGACCAAATCCTCTTTTGACTCACATAATATGTATAAAAATTTCTCATCTCTAAGCAATTGCTTTATGGCATTTATCTTAAGAAAATGTATCTACTCTTCCCATTGAAAGATTTATTTTCTTACAATGGTTATTGCGCCTTGACAATCACAATTCATAATTATTGTCGGTTTAATTTACCAAGAGGTTGCTTAATTAACCTCACTTCTAGGCAATTTTAATACCACAACACCCACCAAAAGATGATCATACAATCAATATTGGGATTTTCTCATCTGAATCATAGATTCAATATCATCATTGTATCCTTCTAATACAGTGAGAAATTCACATACAAAATACCAACTCATAATATTCTCAAGTAAGGCATAAAATCATCTCAAATAAAATGAAACTTGACCTCCATACAAGTGCCTTTTGAAACATCTTTCAACACATAAAAATGTTGTTTCCTTTTGGTATCTTCTATACTATAATACCAAAGTAAAATTTTTTAGATATCGAAGCAACTTTAACTTCTACAAGAATATCTCAAATTAGTAGGAAACAAGTCATAATTCAATGATTTTTTCATCCAAACGACTAAAAGACCCGAAGCAACATAACTTTTCAACGCCAAAAATATAACATATTTTTTGTCTTCCAATATAAATTTTTTGCCACACAAAAAATCTCAATTTTATAAGGGTTTATTATAGAATTAATAAGCAATTTTTCTTACACTATATAACTCTGGTCACTACAGTCCCCCACATTTTCAAAAATTTCCGATTAAGAAGATAACCTTTTCACAACTCATAAAGAGCTTTACCAATTTAAAAAATAACAAGCTAATAATATTGTTTCACCCAAAATATCACAAAAGCACGAATATCTTATTTTATTTATTATTTAGAGAAAAACCCGCAATGATCTAGGAACACATATACTCAAGCTAAATTCCTAGAAATCATGGCTCACTAATTAAGATAATTTGGTAGATACAAATTATTTGTAAAGATAAATGTAGATTCATCCAAATTCAAGAGCTTAAAAAGTTGTTACATATATTGTGAAATGCTTTAGCAAATATATGTAAAATAATCAAATATGATGAGAGGAGATTTACAAATTCTAACACATTAATTATCATCTTTTCTTCCATCAAAAAGTTCTGTCAAAGTTTATTTGATATGAATGACTATCATGTATAGTAAATTATTCGTTCTTTCATTCTCATAGAAATAACAAAGAACTTATACGATTGGGTATAGAAATTGATCGTGCTTTTATTTGTAACACTCTAAATTCAAAACTCAAATTTGTTGGATTGAAGAATCAATTTAAACCCACTGTCTTAGAGCTATTAAGACTTTCAAAAATGGATAACAACAAAAGTGTCCATTTATGTATGCTTAGGCGCATTCAAATACTAGAAAATGCGTACTTTAATTTTGTGGTGCATTTTGAACATCATAATACGATAGTGTACGAAACTGAAATAACAACTTGCCAAGAGTGCATGCTAAAGTATAATCAGCAACAATGATATATGATACCAATATAATAATAATAATAATAATAATAATAATAATAATAATAATAATAATAATAATAATAATAATAATATTTGTTCATCTATCATCTATCTCTCGAGATTCCAGAATTGATATTCTCCGTTGCATCGTGAAAATATATTCTTAAGATTGTTGGAAAAATTGGTTACGGAGAATAAGAATTAGATTGAGGCGTGTCAAGGACACCGTCTTTAAGGATATTTCGCCCACACAGTGATATATAAAACTAAGCGTATCCCCCAGGATTCAACAAGCTCTTCCAGTTATTAAACTGGAAACAGAACTAGCAGAAAATTCAAGAAAATCCAGCATATAGGAGGAAAAGATGATTCAAAAAGTTATGTTAAAAAGTGTTTTTAGCTTTCCAAAGACATGTTTATAGAGGCGTTGCTCCAAAGGCTAGATAGCGGCTAGTTAACAGCTAGTTTGACTCTATTAATTGTGAAATAACTTACTAAATAATAAGTAAATGTAATGATTTTTCAAAGAAAAAAGATTTTCCAAGTCAAGATGAACATTACCTTTTGAGATATCACTAATTTTCCAACAAAAGGCAAAGCTACAGTAGTTCGACTAATTGAAAGTTCTATGTTCACACTTATCATATTTTTAATATATATTATTTCTTACAATTTTAATGAATTTTTGAAGTTAACTTTAGAAACTAAATGGGTTCTATGAGTAGAGAGGAATGGACAGAAATAGACTAATTGAATTAGTTTGAAATCAATTAGGAATTAGAATTGTAGAATTAACAGAGGACATATAAAAGAAAGGGTGGTAACTCCTGTTATATTAGAACTGAGGAGTGAATATCATTCTTGGCAATACAAGAAATGTTTGACTATATATTTCGCTCAAATAATATGTGGGCAAAACTGAAGGTAGTAAATGGTTAATGAAAAAAATAAGAAAATGAAACAGCCATATTTAAGGGCTCCATATAGTCGCCCTTTCAAGTTTCAACAGCAAATTACTACTACTTCAGCACCTATCGATTTTCCCTCTGTTATAGACAACAGTCCAACATTTCCCCCTCTTTTTTCCAATTGAAGAGGGGTCCAAAGTAGTACTATTATATATAATGAAAGTATGAAACAGGAAACGATTCGATTATGGGTGTCAATGTGGCAAATTCAAAACTCTGTGAATTTGGAGTTGAAGAATTACTTTTGAAATGTATATTATGCTTATATTATACTCCTATTTGTTATTCACGCACATCTACAGAATTCGACCTGAACTCTAAGTTTATCGAACTATTATTTGGATCCACCGCTGGATTCCGTGACAAATAATACTGCCAAGGAAAAAGAGATCGGCTAGTCCCTCTGCCATCATCATACATTAAGCGAAAATTAATTACTACATATCTAATATGTAATTCTTTCCACTATAGTTATCCAAATCCAAAAGGCTGGACTTCTGGAGATGCACCATTTATGTGCACTTCTGACAGAACAAAAGGAGGATTGTGTAGTGGGATGGATAAGATCTCTCGATTCTTAATCAAAGGTTTCAGTTTCGAGTACTGTTATGTAAAGAATTTTCTTAGAAAATACTTTTCCCAATCTTACAAATCACAAATTTGGATATAATCGGACTCCAATATAAATACCGAACATGAGACCGTTAAACAACCAAAAACAAAGAGGGATTGTGCTTGCTCTACCCTCTAAGAAGAAAGAGAGCTAAAGAAGTTAATAAGAAAATGGAAAAAAAAAAAGAGAAGACAATGGGTTAGAGATAATGATGACTGGTTTCAATCAGACAAAGTTCATAGCTCATACACCACTATATATGATAAAGAACGAGAAAATAACCTATCAGCACATATGATGTCGATTAAAGTTAAAATTAAACCCAAATTTTTTATTTGTTTTTTTTGAAAAAGGCAAACTTGAGGCCCAATCTGCTGTTTAATGTCCCAAAGTAATTCTGTTTACCCCAAAAATTTGGACAACAATTAAATTTATATTGTGATTTCACTCAACACCAATTGATAAATATGAAGATAAACGATAGAATTAAATTATAAATAAAGCAAACCAGTATGCAAACAGAACTCAGCCCTCTAGTCGAAGTACTCTCGAACTGATAACTGCAAGAACAGTTAAAAGGCAGCGCAAGTTGATGAACAGTAATGTAAGCGAGAAAGAAAAAATTGTATTGCTTTGATCTCTGTGAATAATAATGACTTACAAATGATTAGAACTCCCATTTATATAGCAGAGTAATTCTACTTATGGTATAATTCTAATTACAGAAGAAAATCACATAATTAGCTAATTAACCACTTCTTATTTGACGCCGCGATCCTCGACCAGTCACGAATATCTCGCTCTTCCGTTATTAGGCCATCTCCAACATCACTCAGTGTCTGTCTCTCTTGGCTTCGATTGTTACCAACCTCGATCTCGAACTCGATGCCTCAGGTTCGTGATTAGTCGAAATCGACCTACGATGCAACATTCCAGTCTCGATCAAATAATAAAATCGGGTGGCCACGATTTCAACCGTATACAGATAGTCCCCTCCTTTTTTGAAGTGTAATGACAAGAAACGAATTGAGCCTTCATTTTTTTGGACCTCGACAAATTGTGACATCATCCCCGTGACATAAGCGATGGAAGTGACCGAAACGTCACGTCGGTACAGTTCCCAAAATCATTAATGAGCGTCAGTTGGTGGTCGGCCACTAATGATGTTGAACCGTCACCGTAAATCCATAAATAAGCCTTCTCCCCATTGAGTCAAACTTTACTTTCACTTTCTTCCAATCTTATGAGTTTTTACCTCCCCCAAGTTCTTCCCTTCTACTAATCTTCAGGTTTCACCGCCAATCTTCAAACACTAAATCTTACTACCTTTTTCTTTTCTCAAACTCATAAAAATGGCGAAAACATCTAAAACAGTTCCCCAAAAGGAGAAAGCTTCTTCTTCATGGCCGACCGTCGATAAAATGCCGGTGGATCCACTCCCTGAGGAGTGCGTTCCTGGCCCGTGTAACCTTAAATCCGATTTTAAGATCGAGAAACCTTCATCGGTCCCTGGTCGATACGAGCATATGTCGAGGTACATTTGCTCGATAACTATGGGGTACCTCGAGCATATTAAGAGAGACTGCAACCGGGGCGATAAAGTGATAGTGATTCCATCCCCTAAAGAAAGTATCACCACCTACGTGGAAGGGTATCTGAGTGTTTACACTTACCCATTCACGCTGGGCCCCCTCAACCTAGTCATCATTCTCTTCTGCTGTCAATATCAGATAACCTTAGGCCAAATCCATCCTTCCTTTTGGCGAATAGTCATCATGCTTCGATTATTTTCAAACAAAGTCGAAGGGATACCATTCACCCTCGACCACCTCGTTAGGTTGTACAGCCCCCGTATCTATCGAGGGTTGATTAAACTCCAGCATCGAGAAACCAAGGTATTGTTCTCGAGCATCGACGAGGACAAGGATTGAGGTTGGATGGGTAGGTTCATTCGAGTGAAGACCTCCGACCTCATCCCGGCAGAGAAGATGCCATTTCCTGAGAAATGGAACATGAAGCGTAAGTATTATTTCACTGTTAATTTCCATGCATTATTGTTCCTCTGATTTTTCTCATTAAAGACTTATTTTGTAGAGGTTGCTTGGATGCCTCGTGCGATCCCCAACCTCGAGAGTTGGGTCCAAAAACTGGCCTCAACCTCAACTAACGCAGAGCGATGTTGGCGCGATTTAGAAAAAGGCCGATGGGAGGCAAAGAACCATGGTAAGCTTCCTTTTTACACATCTGATAATCTGATCGTAATATCTTTTTATACTCATTCAATTTCCTTGTGTGTAGGCCTAAGCAAGGATGCGGCCATGAGGACTCCGTCTGGAGAGGAGGAGGCTTCGGCCCCAGTTCCGAAAACGGGTGAAAGATAGCAAGAGAAAAAGGGTATCGACCTCTGAGGACCCAAAGCCCAATAAGAAAAAGAGTTCAATTAGCAAATCGAAGACGGATACTACTGCCCTCTCTGCCCATGTAATTCAGGACCTAAGGTATAAAGAAGAAGAAGATGAAGATGGTGGCGCTAGTGACCCGAGTGAGGAAACCCATCTAGGCCTCCAAGGCCGCTGAATCGGTGGCGGTTGGTGAGGCCCTACCTCTTGTTGAGTAGGTCTTGGAGAAGGATTCGGGCAAAGTCCCTGAATCGCCTGAGATCGAGGCTGTTTCCCATCAAACGGTGAGCACATCCGAGGGACCGGTTCTGAAACCCCTCGAGTCGAAAAGAACGCCCCAAGTGACTCACTTAGGGTAATTACAATAGGTCATTCGCCAACCCTTCCTGCCTTTTCCGAAGAGGCGATCCGGTATGCTCAAGCTTTGAGGACCCCCGAGGTAGGTGAAGTCCCCGTAGGGGAGGATCGCTTCCGAGATTGCTTTTTTGGAGTTGAAGATGCTTCCGACCTGAACGACGCATCTAGCCTCTTCGAAGAGGCTCAATGAATCTTGAACCGGGTAAGTCTTAATTCTTTTGTTGATGTTGCATTCCTCCATTTTTTGTCTAACTCCCTTCCTTTTTCCATACAAGCTTTTTCTAAGTTCTGGGATGAACTGAGCCAGTGTGAGGCCGACCTCCAAAGGTTTTTGGAGGAGAGGAATGCCCTCAAACTCCGTTGCGGGCAAAAGGATGAGGAGATTAATGACCTCCGAGCCGAACTGTATAAGGCTCACAAGGAGCGGACCAACTTGATCGAGCAGGTAATGATACGCTTAAAATCTCATGGGCTTGATTCGGGAATTGAGGCTAACAATTCAATATCACAGTTGCAGCAAAAGATCGAGAGGATCGAGCTGTTCCGAGAGGAGGTCAATCAGGTGAAGGCGGAGTCCTACAGGTGGAAAGAAGGCATGGACTGCCTTGCTGCAGAGAAAGAGACTATTCTAGCCCGGGTATTATCGGCGAAGGCCAGCTTCGAGGCATGAAGGAAAAGATCTCGACTCAAGCAAAGAAGATAGAGGAGCTTGAGGCTTAGTTTGCTTCTTAACTCGCAAAGGCCCAAGCTGAGGCTGAAAAAGCAAAATCTGAGGAAATCCACGCTCTAGGTTTCGATCTTGCCGAAGAGATAGCGAAGGTAAAAGAGGATGAATCTGAAGCTGAAGCATTATCCTCTTCTAATGACGATGAAGATGACGATGATGGCAGCAAGAGTGGGTCCGAGAATGGTGAGGAAGAAGCTGCCCTCGAGGAAGAAACTTCCCCGAGAATAGCAAGGGGCTTTTGTATTTTTTCTTTTTTCTTTCTTTTTGTGTAGGACCCCGATTGGTCCTTTGTAAATACCTTCACATATATAAAATATTTCCTTTTTGAAATTTGCCTCGATTTTTTAACTTGTGAAAATTTTGATATACTTCATGACTTATGAGAATTTTGACTCATTTATGCCTTGTGAAAATTTGTTTGTGAATTCGAAACTTAGGCAACTTGGTCGAAGTCAGACTAATATAGTCTTTGCAGTCGAGTGCGTACTTGCTTGAACTCGAAGTAGGAAAACCTTTAGGTTTTAGTTGAGTGAGGATGAATTCTAGAACTCAAAAAATATAACGGCCCGTAGGCTCTTGAATTGGGAGGATATGGCCTCAAAAGAGTGGCTTTTTCCCTTTTCGGCTTTAAAAGTTTAATCATACAAAAATTTGTTATACCTTAGCACGAAGTAAATATGTACCCGTTGGGTTTTTTGAGGGTTTAGTGTTACCGAAACCCTTTGCTTTTTTGTGCCTTAACACAATTTTGTTCAGTACTAAATTGTTCGAAGGTTCGAATAATTTGATACCCTTTAGGTTTTTTTTAGGGATGACGTTGTCGAAACCCTTTGGTTATTTCGCCGAGGGTAGCCTTTTTAACCGGTTTATAGAATAACTCGGAGGCCTATTTTTATTGCGGAATTTGGACATCTCCGAACCACATTGGTTTGGCTGTAGCCTTGGGATATGCCTCTTGGGCTTATTTTCCTAATTATACTTCGAACTTGTTCGAAGTGTTAGTCCCCGAGTAGGGTGGCCTTGGCCTGTAAAATCGAGGATTGCCTTTTTAAGGTCTTACGGTCTCGAAGTTTAGTAATTCGAACATGGCAATTTTTGGACGGCAGTCCCCGAGTACGAGGTTGATTGTTCGAGCTTTAGTTGCGATCGGCCCTTGAGCCAGTTTCCGCAATAAATCATAAGTATGAAATTGTAAAGTAGAAATTTCACTAAGGCATGGAACATTTGGTAAGGAAAAAAATATTTCTTTCAATAGATCATACATGCGTGCATGTTTTTCCACTAGGGCCCAAGTAATCTACATGGACACGGTTCACTTGACCGTTTGGCCCTTTACAAAATTTACCTATCGAGACCCTGTTGACATGAAGTATTTTCCTTGAAAATATAACATCCGAGGGTAATGCCCCCCAGTATTCGAGGTTGATTGTAAAGAAGCCTCAGATACTGTTGAATTGTTCTAAGTTAGCATGAATAATGGTTGCCTCGTTAAAAACTTTGCCGAAAAAACCCATTAGGGATAAAAAAAGGTCAAAGGTAAAAAGAGTTCAAGGTGTGCTTTCAAACCTAAAGACTTCATGCTTGGAGAAAACTTCGATGCCTTCGATCGAACACCTGCAATATATAATATAAATGAAGAATGAGAAGGTCATACCTTAACAATAATATCGTTTGAGGAGTGATATGTTCCAATTATTTGGCAATTATTCATCGTTCATCGTGCCAAGCTTGTATGATCCCTTTCTGATGATATCAAGGACCTGATACGGTCCTTCCCAAATTTGGGCCAAGTTTTACTTCGTTTGGGTCTCGAGTATTAAGGGTGACTTTTCTCAGAACTAAGTCTCAGATTCTAAAGTGGCGAAGATTGGCTCTTCAGTTGTAGTACCTTTTGATGCGCTGCTTTTGTGCGGCCGTTCGGACGAGGGCGGCTTCCCGTTTTTCATCTAGTAATTCGAGACTTACATTCATAGCCAGTGATTTGATTCTTCCGTGGTGTATCAAAACCTGGCGCTAGATTCCCCGACCTCGACCGGGATCATAGTTTCGGCACTATATAATAAGGAGAACGGTGTTGCCCCATACTGGATTTTGACGTTGTTCGATACGCCCAAAGGACTTCGGGCAAAATTTCTCTCCATTTTCCCTTAGCGTCGTTCAATCTTTTCTTTAGATTCTGAATGATGGTCTTGTTGGTTGATTTGTCCTGTCTGTTCCCACTTGGATGATACGGTGTCGACATAATCCTTTTTATTTTGTGATCTTCGAGAAACTTTGTTATTTTGCTTCCGATGAATTATTTTCCATTATCGCATACGATTTCAGAAGGTATCCCGAATCGGCATATGATGTGATCCTAGATGAAGTCTATAACTTCTTTTTCTTTGGATTTCTCAAAAGCTTGTGTTTCAACCCACATAGAGAAATAGTCAGTCATAAATAAAATGAATTTAGCTTAACCTAGGGCCGATGGCAGAGGGCTGACGATATCCATTCTCTAATTCATGAACAACCATGTGGATATGACTGAATGAAGTTGCTCTCCAGGCTGGTGGATCATCGGTGCATGTCTTTAGCACTTGTCGCATATTCGAACGAATTCCTTTGTATATTTTTCCATATTGGCCCAGTAGTATCCCGCTCTGATGACTTTGTGAACCAATGATTTGGCACCGGAATGGTTTTCGCAAGTACCCTCATGAATTTCTCGTAGGACGTAGTCGGTATCTCTAGTACCCAAACATATTGCCAACGGTCCATCGAACATCCTTCTGTATAATGTTCCATCTTCGGCCAATATGAATCGTGCAACCTTTGTTCGTAGAGTGCTCGATTCTTTAGGGTCCGATGGGAGCTTCCCGTTTTTCAGATACTCGATATAGTTATTCCTGTAATCCTAAATTAGGCTTGTGGAGTTAATTTCGGTGTGACCTTCTTCGATTACTGACTTCGAAAGTTGTACGACAGTCCCCGAGCTAATTTCGTCATCTTCGACTGATGACCCCAAATTTGTAAGGGCATCGGCCTCACTGTTATGTTCTCGAGGCACGTGTTGTAGGTTACGTTCTTTAAACCGATGTTGCGTTACCAGCAGTTTATCCAAGTACCTCTACGTTCGATCCTCTCAAACCTCGAAGGTTCTGTTGACTTGGTTTACCACAAGTAGGGAGTCACATTTGGCCTCAATGACCTCTGCTCCCAAGCTTTTAGCCAGTTCGAGACCTGCAATCATGGCCTCATACTCGGCCTCATTGTTAGTCAACTTAGAAGTTTTGATAGATTGTCTAATCGTATTGCTTGTGGGCGGCTTCAAAATGATGCCTAGCCCGGATCCCTCATATTCGAAGCGCCGTCTGTGAAAAGGGTCCACACCTCCAAAGATGTACTCATTTTTAACAAAATTTCCTTTTTTCGACCTCGGGTACGAGGGATTGCGTGAAGTCATCCATGGAGTCTGCTAAGATCTGAGACTTGATGGTCGTTCAGGGTTGATACTCGATATCATACCCTCTGATTTCGACGGCCCATTTGGCCAATCGGCCCGAGAGTTCGGGCTTATGTAAAACATTACGAAGAGGATAAGTGCTCACCACACAAATTGGGTGACACTGAAAATATGGTTTTAGTTTCCTGGAGGCGCTTATTAAAGCAAGCGCTAATTTTTCTAAGTGTGGGTACTGAGTCTCGGCCTCGCCTAGAGTTCGACTAACATAGTAAACAGTAAATTGCGTACCTTGCTCTTCTCAAACTAGTACCCCACTTACCGTGATTTTCGAGACTGCTAAATATAAGTAGAGTTGCTCATCTGCTTTCGGAGTATGAAGCAGTGGTGGGTTCAAGAGGTACCGCTTTAATGAAGCAGTTGTGGGTTCGAGAGGTACCACTTTAATTCTTCCAATGCCTGTTGGTATTCCGGGGTCCAAGCAAAATTGTTCTTCTTTTTCAGTAGTGAGAAGAACTGTGACTTAGATCTAAAGACCTCGAGATAAACCGGCCTAAGGCGGCTATCCTGTCATAGCCCAAACCTGGGGAGGCGTGGCTGGCACCCGGTGCCGTACTGGCCCGAGCGAACCACTCTGCAACTCGTGATCGTTCGAGCAAAACTAGAACACACATAGGTCGAGTTAGCTGGACTCATTCCTTTTGTAACTATCATGGACCCTCATGGCCACAACTCATAATGTACAACTGTAAGTGGGAAAACACTATATCACTGAACCATTTTTCTTAAAACATGAATACATATGGACCGTCAAGGCCTCTTACATACTGTAGAAAATGAACCTCTGTATACAAAGCCTCTAAGATTATTTGACATCAAATGGGACAGGGTACCGGCTTACCCATAAGTTTGTAGCAAAACTCTGACACAATGACTCATAGGCTCGGCTGCACTCCGAATGGGGTGGAGTCTTACCGATTCTTCGCTGAATACCAAGCTCGTCTACAATGAGGGCTCGTTAAATAGATTATCTATACCTTCAGGCATGAACGCAACATCCCCAACAAAAGGACGTTAGTACAAATAATGTACTGAGTATGTAAGGCAGAACTGAGACATAACAATAGGTCAACATTAATTAAAGACATATAAGAATCAACCTGAATCTATGAAGTGCCACCGTATATGGATACTTATTATACTTATATGTATAATGCTTCTCTTTGAGACTATTATCCATATTGTATGATGCATGAATGCCCAACTGATTAGTGGTAACTGCCCAACCGGCCGTAGCACGATGGTAAATGAATAACTGCCCAACCGATGGTAACTGCCTGACCGACCGTAGCACGGTGGTAAATGCATGAAGATGCATGTACATGTATCACTATAAAATAAACATTAACATCTCTATCATATACCTCATTAGGGACTTAGGGGCATACTTAGACATGCTTGAATATCACTTTACAGGAATGAATAACATAGACATCCTTAACTGCTAAGAGTAGAACCATTTATGGAATGACATTACATTTACGTATCGTTACTTGGATCATGCCAAAATAAGAAAGGATTAGCCTTAACATACCTGAGCCGATTCTCTTGATAATTCCTCTAACACACGTCTTTTGTGAAAAATACGTAATGGCGGACCGAAGTAGGAAAAAATCCGTATGATATTCTTGAGAAAAATTGCACGTGCTCCATTAGAATCGCAAATCTCACGCTTTATCGTAATATAATCCAATTCAAGGCTTAATCACAGAATTGTTTTGTGGAATTCTAACATGAAGAAAAGGTTTAGAAGTGATAATATACTAACTCCTTGTAATGGTAACTCTTTAAGACACTATATAAGTATATTATCTATTAAGTTCTCTACTTGCACTAACTAGAATTTCTTATGTTCACAAAATGAACAAAACAGCCCCACGTAATAAACAATCAAATATATGTGGCACAAGCTCAATACATAACAAACAACTAAATCAGTGAGTTGCATGACTACTTACACGTGGATTGGTGCCCACATAATACGTATATACTAATTAATCAATTATTCACATAATTAAAAATTATCTCCAATTACTTAAAATACTACTCACTTTTAACATACTTTATACACATTACTATCAAAATATTAAAATATTAATAAAGCATAGTACCATATAAAATTAATACATACATTAGTATTTCATTATAACATCCATGTAAAAATACATATATTTTCTCAACTTCTAATTTTTCCTAATCTCATATAAAGAGTACAATTCTCATATGCTTAATTCTTAAAATGGTAAAAAGATAACCTTCTTTTCTTGTGAAAAAATAATTTCTATCTTTACAATAAAGAAAATCTCATAAACTTTCTCATATTATGTGTATAATTTAAAGCATATTCGAAAGTAGTAATATTAGTAACTATATACAATCATATTTTTCAAATTTTTTACAAAAATGTTCCACTCAAAATACCATATCAAATGTATATGACGGTATCAAGGTTGTTAAGGTTTAACTTACAGGGTCTTACAATAAAATAGTCACAAATCCTCTATAATCTCATAAATGGTCTTAATCCCTTGAAGCTCATATGGATTACTACGACTTATTCTAATATTAAATTATGGGATGTAACATTCTTCCCCCCTTTAGAACATTCGTCCTTGAATGCTAACTCTTAGAGATTTACAAAATTTTTACTAGGGTCTCCTCTGTAAATTAAACTAAAACCCAAACTATATCCGAAGTCTCTCCTATTCACAACCTTTTGTACTTAAGTATCTCGTATCTTCTTCACGTTTATCTTACTTACTTTTTAATCTCGCATTGTATCTTATGTTTCTTTCATAATCTGAAACGATCCGACCGGTCATTTTGTATTCTAGAATCCCGTGCCCCTAAACGAGACCTTCCGTAGTTGCTTTTACTGATTTATGACTTGCAGGGGCGGGTGGTTCGAGGTTTTGAGGATTTTGGAGCGGTATAGGAACACTTAGTTCCTTAAGGTTGGCCTTAAAGGCCAAGTTTGACTTCAGTCAACATTTTTAGTAAACGACCCCAAAATCGAGATTCGAAGATTCCGCTAGGTTTGTATGATGATTTCGGACTTGGGTGTGTGTTCGGAACGGGTTTTGGATGACCCAGGGGCATTTCGGCGCCAAATAGTGAAATAAGAATTTCCTTGAGTTCAAATTAAGTTTTGGAACGTGTTTTTGTGTTATCAAAATCCAAACGGAATTCCGAGACTGGGAATAGTTCTGTTATGTCATTTATGACTTGATCGCAAAATTTGGTGTCATTCCGAGTAGTATAGATAGGTTCGACGTATTGAAAGCAAATTCAAGAACTTGAAGTTCTTAAATCGAATAGGTTTTGGGGTATGATTTTTAGATTTAGCGCTATTTCGGACATTCCGAAGGCTCGAGCGAGTCCGTATTATGATTTAGGACTTGTTGGTATATTTGGACGGGGTCTCGGGTGGGCCCAGATGCCATTCGGGCATCGAGGGAGGAAAAAACCACCCTTAAATGACTACTGGTGCACCAAATCTGGTGCGCCTGCACCTACGGAGGTCAAGTCGCAGGTGCGAGACCGCTTTTGCGGTCCCACCCTCGCAGGTGCGACTCTTGAGGGAGCTTTCCATTTACACAGATGTGGACCTATTTCCGCAGAAGCGGACTACGCTCCGCAGGTGCGAAGCCAGGCCCCCTTCCCCTTCTCCGCAGATGCGGTCCTCGAACCGCAGGTGCGAAAAGCCTGTAGGCAGTGAGTTTCATTTTAAATACGGGACTTAGCCATTTTTGAGCATTGTTCTTCATCTTTGGGTGATTTTGAGAGCATGCAAGGAGGGAAATCGACCTAGCTACTACAAGATAAGTAATTCCCATTATAAATTTAGCTTTATACTTGAATTCTTAGGTAGATTAACACAAAAAATTAGTAGAAATCATGGGTTTAGAGTAAAACCTAGGTTTTTGACAATAATGGAAAATTACCAAGAAATTTGTTAAGGAATCATACAAAAACTATATAATATTAATCTTTAGGCCATGGGTGATAGTTTCCTTCAAAAATTTCCGGAATCCGAGCATGTGGGCCCGTAGGTGTATTTTAGGATTTTCCCAATTTAGGTTGAAATGATCATTTAAGTAGGAAAAATTAAGGACTTTGGATATATACTGATTTTTTCATGCAATATTTGACTAGTTTCGAGTCCTTGGGCGACGAATTTGGAGTTTCGGGCGCATTCTTGACCCGGGGAGTAGACTTGACGCAAGGTAAGTCTCCTTTCTAACCTTGTAAAAGGGAATTTTCCCCATAGGTGAATTAAATGATTATGTATCATTGTTTGTGGGGTCTACGTACGCGCGAGGTGACGAGAGCCCGTGCGTAATGACTATTATTGTTATGTCTGGGTAGTTAGGCCCACACCATGCCATGTGAATTCCATTGACTTGAGTTATATGCTTTGTAACTTCGTTTGTTTGCAACTTTGTTTCAAGAAAACTGAGAATTTGGTGTTTTAAAAGAATTGTTATTTGGAAAGGACTGAAAGAAAGATGTTGTGTTTGCATGCGACCGCTTCGCAATTATATCCCGCGAGTGGACTGATTCTTTCCCCTACTCTCATGGGAGTGGGTCATACGCCACGACAGGTTAATAGATGCATCTATGGTTCGCGTCGTTTGATCCTTCGGCAGTGCACATTTATTATTATTATGTTGGCCTAGGCCGGATGTCCTTATTCCACTATGCACATGCTATTTGCCTGATGTTTTTATGACTGTTGAACTGTGAAATATCCTGGAAGATCGAACTAAACACTTGTAACTTGGTGCTTCAACCCGTATTTGGATGTCATTACGATTTGATATTTGTTTCCTTACTATCCATGCTTACCTGTTGTCCTTTTTTAATTATCACCTAAATATACTGTTTGGACCCTAGTAAGTGTCAAGTCGACCTCTCATCACTACTTCTTCGAGGTTAGGCGGGATACTTACTGGGTACATATTGTTTATGTACTCATGATACGCTCTGTACTTAATTGTACAGGTTTTGAGGCAGGTGCATCTGGGTACCAGTCCGGGGCTCGATCTTGATTTATACCCTGGTCGAGGCTTCACGGTGAGCTGCTTCTCTTAGCGACTTCCAACAGCACTTTGGAGCTATTCTTTTGCCATTTTTGTCTATACTTACTCAGATAGTAGGACAGACTTTTATATTATTCTATTAGATGCATGTAGACTTGTGACACTAGTTCCTGGTACACACACTAGTAGACTTTATTTTTGGAATGTAAATCGTAAACTATAACTTCATGATTATTTATTTTGTATAATGTTGCCTAAGTTATCCGTTTGTACTTAAGTGTCTCAAATCTAAGTTAAGCAAGTGTTGAAAATGTTTTTTGTAAACTACATGAAATCCACTAGTAGATAATGGCTGGCTTGCCTGACTGCGGTGTTGGGCGCCATCGCGACCTGGGTTAGGATTTGGGTCGTAACAACATGGTATCATAGCTCTAGGTTCACATTGGTCTCACGAGTTACAAGAAAACCCAATAGAGTCTTGCGGATCGGTACGGAGACGTCTGTATTTATCTTCGGGAGGCTATAGGGTGTTGGGAAATCTCTCTTATTTTATCTTCTATCGTGCAATAGTATACTAAATCTCGTTCTTCTATTCTCTCACAGATGGTGAGGACGCGCGCAACCAACGTTTCGGACCCAGGAGGGGCCGCTACCCCCGTCATCTGAGGCCGAGGGAGGGCACTGGCCCGAGGTAGGGGACGAGGGCGTCCCAGGACTATACCAGTTACACCCCCAGCGGATCCAGTAGAGGATCCCATCACTGAGGAGTAGGGAAAGGTGCCTGCAGCAGATCCTTCCCCTTTGGACTTTATGACAGCGCCAGGATTTCAAGAGGTCATGGGCCGTATAATGCGGTTCATGGACACCATGACTTAGGATGGTTTATTTCCAGCAGATCCGGCCACCTTTCAGGCGGGAGGGGGAGCACAGACCCCTACTGCACAGGCCGCCGGTCATGCAACATCAGTATATTAGACCCCGGGTGCCCTGTCCGTGGGCAGAGTTTAGCCAGTAGCAGCAGCAACACCTGAGCCCAGACCAGCTGCGGACGGCGATCCGCAGAAGTTATTAGAAAGGTGGACCATACTGCACCCTCCTGTCTACGAAGGCGAGCGTCATGAGGACGCACGAGACTTTATTGATAGGTGCAGGGACAGACTGCACAACATGAGGATACTGGAGTCTCATGGAGTTGACTTCACTACTTTTCAGCTAGAGGGCAGGGCTCATAGATGGTGGCAGTCCTATATTCTTGGCAGACTGGAAGATTCCCCTCCTATCACTTGGGAGCAGTTCACCGTCTATTCCTGGACCGGTATATTCCGCCCTCAGAGAGGGAAGAGCTGCGGCAGTTGGAGTAGCTGGAGCAGGGTCAGATGTCAGTGACTGACTACGAGGCTAGGTTTTCTGAGCTGTCTCGTCATGCACTCATGATACTTCCTACTAACACAGAGAGAGTGCGGAGATTTGTAGTTGGGTTACATCTAGGTATTAGGGCCAACATGGCCCGAGAGGTGGAGATGGGGACTCTTTATCAGCTTGTGGTAGAGATTACTCGAAGAATCGAGGGTTATCGGTCGAGGAGCAGAGAGCAGGGTCAGCAGGATAAGAGGGCTAGCTTTTCCTGGGATTTCAGAGGTGCTCCAGCTAGGGGCAGAGGTCAGTTTGGTAGGCGCCATCTCAGTAGGCCTCCACATTCAGCACCACCACCACCTCCACGAGGTGTTCCAACGAGGCCTTATTTCAGCGCCATGCTGGAGAGTTCTTACCGCCCGCCAGCTATTCAAGGTTCTTCCAGCGGGTATTCTGGTCATCAGGGGTATTCCAGCCCTTATTTCAGTGCTATGACCAAGAGTTTACCTCGCCCTCCCAGTATCCAGGGTTTTTCTTCAGGGCAGCAGGCCATGGTGCCAGGAGGTTGTTATGAGTGTGAGGATCCAGGTCACATGAAGAGGCATTGTCCCAGGCTTCGGGGCAAGGCAGTGCAGCAGGGTCATCAGCCTATGAGATCAGCACCAGCAGTTCGGCCACCTAGGGGTGGAGGACAGACTGGTAGGGGTCGTCCCAGAGGTGGAGGTCAGGCAGGGGGAGCCCAGTCAGCTCCTGTTTATCCCGGTGGAGGTTAGTCATCCGGTGCTCCAGCCAGATTCTATGCTATTCGTCCAGATCAGATGCAGTGGCCTCAGATACCATGATCACATGTATTATTTTAGTATGCGGTAGAGATGCATCGGTATTATTCGATTCGGGGTCCACTTATTCATATGTATCAACCTTATTTTCTCATTCCTTGGATATTCCTCGTGAGTCCTTGGGTATTCATGTTTATATGTCCACTCCCGTGGGCGATTCTGTGGTCGTGGACCGGATTTATCGGTCCTGTGTGGTTACATTATGTGGGTTCGAGTCCAGAGCGGACCTTTTGTTGCTTGATATGGTTGATTTTGATCTCATACTGGGCATGGATTGGCTGTCTCTCTATCATGTCATTCTAGATTTCCATGCCAAGACTGTTACTCCAGTCACGCCCGAGTTGCCGAGATTGGAGTGGAGAGGTTCCTCAGTTAGTGCCGCTAGTCGGGTTATTTCCTTCCTGAAGGCTCGACATATGGTCGAGAAAGGTTGTTTGGCTTATATTGTGTATGTGCGGGACACCACCGCTGAGTCTCCGACGATTGATTCAGTGCCAGTAGTTCGAGATTTTGATGATGTATTCCCTTCAGAACTTCCAGGCATGCCAGCGGATCGTGACATTTATTTTTGCATTGACTTGGCTCCAGGAACCCAGCCTATATCTATTCCCCCGTACCGTATGGCTCCGAAGGAATTTAGGGAATTGAAAGAACAACTTGAGGAGTTTTTGTCTAAGGGGTTTATCAGACCGAGTGTATCGCCTTGGGGTGCTCCAGTGTTATTTGTGAAAAAGAAGGATAGGACTATGAGGATGTCTATTGACTACCGCCAGTTGAACAAGGTCACCATCAAGAAAAAGTACCCGTTGGTGCGTATCGATGATTTTTTTGACCAGTTGCAGGGCTCGGGTGTTTTCTAACATTGACCTGAGATCAGGGTACCATCAGTTGAAGATTCGGGACTCGGATGTCCCGAAGATGGCCCTACGTATGAGATATGGTCATTATGAGTTCTTGGTGATGTCTTTTGGCTTGACTAATGCCCCGACAGCATTTATGGACTTGATGAACATGGTGTTCAGGCCTTGTATTGATTCTTTTTTCATCGTCTTCATTGATGACATTCTGATTTACTCACGTAGCCTGGGGGAGCACGAGCAGCATTTGAGGGTTGTGCTCCAGACTTTTCGAGAATATAAGTTGTATGCTAATGTTCTCCAAGTGTGAGTTTTGTTGGATTCTGTGGCATTCTTGGGGCATGTGGTATAAGGAAAGGGTATCAAGGTTGATCCTAAGAAGATTGAGGCAGTTCAGAGTTGGCTACGCCCTACTTCAGCTACAGAGATCAGGAGCTTCTTGGGTCTAGTAGGTTATTATCGCCGATTTGTGGAGGGTTTTTCATCCATTGAAGCTCCTATGCCTAGATTGACCCAAAAGAATGCCCCATTTCTATGGTCCGACGAGTGTGAGGCGAGCTTTCAGAAGCACAAGACATCATTGACCTCAGCACTAGTTCTAGTGTTGCCTTCCTGTTCTGGGATGTATACGATTTATTGCGACACTTCACGCGTTGGTTTGGGATGTGTGTTGATGCAGGAGGGGCGAGTTATCGCATATGCTTCACGTCAGCTGAAAGTTCGTGAGAAAAATTACCTTGTGCACGACTTGGAGTTGGCGGCGATTATTCATGATCTTAAGATTTGGAGGCACTACTTGACTGGGTTGCCTTGTGAGGTTTATACAAATCACCGCAATTTGCAGCACTTGTTCAAGTAGAGGGATCTTAATTTGAGGCAGCGTAGGTGGATTGAGTTGTTGAAGGATTATGACATCTTCATTCTTTATCATCCGGGAAAGGCGAACGTGGTTGCATATGCCTTAAGAATGAAGGCGGAGAGTATGGGTAGGTTGGCTTTTATTTCAGCAGAGGAGAGACCTCTAGCTTTGGACATTCATTCCTTAGCTAATCTCTTGGTGAGGTTGGACCTTTCAAAGTCCAGCCTGACTTCTCGCACGTGTGGTGGATCAGTCTTCATTATTGGGGGAGATCAAGACTCGGAAGTGTGATGATCCACGCTTGGTGGCTTTCTGGGAGACAGTGGTACAAGGTGGTGACAAGGAGGTTTCTATTGGCGAGGATGGTGTTTTGAGACTTCAGGGTCGCTTATGTGTCCCCAATGTCGATGGCCTAAGGGAGAGGATTCTAGATGAGGCTCATAGTTCACGGTATTCCATTCATCCTGGTGCTACGAAGATGTATCGTGACTTGAGGCAGCATTTCTGGTGGAGGCGGATGAAGAAAGACATAGTGAAGTATGTGGCTAGGTGTTTAAATTTCCAGCAAGTTAAGTATGAGCACCAGAGGCCAGGAGGCCTACTTCAGCAGATGCCTATACCTGAGTGGAAATGGGAGCGCATCACTATGGATTTCGTAGTTGGGTTGCCTCGGACCTTGTGGAAGGTTGATGCGGTTTGGGTTATTGTGGACATGTTGACCAAGTCGGCACATTTCATTCCAGTAGCTACCACTTACACTTCTGAGAGATTGGCCCAGATCTACATTCGGGAGATAGTTTGGTTACACGGTGTTCTTGTGTCCATTTTATCAGATCGAGGTCCTCAGTTCACCTCGCACTTCTGGAGCGCAGTACAGAGTGAGTTAGGCACCCGAGTAGAGCTCAGCATAACATTTCACCCTCAGACCGACGGGCAGCTGGAGCGGACAGTTCAGATATTGGAGGACATGCTCAGGGAATGTGTGATTGACTTTGGAGGATAGCGGGACCAGTTCTTGCCATTGACCGAGTTTGCTTACAATAATAGTTATCAGTCCAGCATTGAGATGGCTCCATTTGAGGCCTTGTATGGTCGGCGATGTTGTTCTCCCATCGGGTGGTTTGAGCCTGGCGAGGCTAAGCTATATGGCACCGGTCTGGTGAAGGATGCTTTGGAGAAGGTGAAGTTGATTCAGGAGAGACTTCGCACAGCATAGTCCAGTCAGAAGAGTTACGCGGATCAGAAGGCATGCGATGTATCATTTATGGAGGGCGAGAAGGTTCTGTTAAAGGTCTCGCCGATGAAGGGTATTATGAGTTTTGGGAAGAAGGGCAAGCTGACCCCAAGGTTTATAGGCCAATTTGAGGTATTGAGACGAGTTGGGGAGGTTGCTTACAAGCTTGCTTTACCTCCCAGTCTATCAGGCGTTCATCCGGTCTTTCATGTATCCATGCTCCGGAGGTATCACGTCGACTTCTCTCACGTGATAGATTTCATCACCATTCAGTTAGATGAGAGGTTGGGCTACGAGGAAGAGCTAGTTTCTATTATTGATAGACAATATTGCCAGTCAAGGTCCAAGAGGTTTTTCGCCGTAAAGGTCCAGTGGAGGGGCCAACCAGTCGAGGAGGCGACTTGGGAGTCCGAGGAGGACACGCGGAGCAGATATCCACACTTATTCAGCACTCCAGGTATGATTCTCAACCCGTTCGAGGATGAACGTTTATTTAAAAGGTGGGGAATGAAACGACCCGACCGGTCGTTTTGCATTCTAGAACCCCGTGCCCCTAAACGAGACCTCTCGTAGTTGCTTTTACTGATTTCTGACTTGCGGGGGCGGGTAGTTCGAGGTTTTGAGGAGTTTGGAGTGGTATAGGAACACTTAGTTCCTTAAGGTTGGCCTTAAAGGCCAAGTTTGATTTCAGTCAACATTTTTAGTAAACGACCCCGGAATTGAGATTCTAAGATTCCGGACTTGGGCGTGTGTTCGGAACGGGTTTCTGATGACCCGGGGGCATTTCGTTGCCAAATAGTGAAATACGAATTTCCTTAAGTTCAAATTGAGGTTTGGAACGTATTTTTGTGTTATCGAGATCCAAACGGAATTCCGAGATCGTGAATAGTTCCGTTATGTCATTTATGACTTGCTCGCAAAATTTGGTGTCATTCTGAGTAGTATAGATATATTCGGTGTATTGAAAGCGAATTCAAGAACTTGAAGTTCTTAAGTTTAATCCAATAGGTTTTGGGGTATGATTTTTAGATTTAGCGTTGTTTCGGACGTTCCGAAGGCTCGAGCAAGTCCGTATTATGATTTAGGACTTATTGGTATATTTGGAAGGGGTGCCTAAACGGCCTTGATGCCATTCGGGCATCGAGCGAGGCAAAAACTAGCCTTAAATGACTGTTGGTGCACCATATCTGGTGCGCCCGCACCTGCGTAGGCCAAGTCGCAGGTGCGAGACCGCTTCTGCGGTCCCAGCCTCGCAGGTGCGACTCCTGAGGGAGCTGCCCATTTTCGCAGATGCGCACCCCTTTCTGCAGAAGCAGAGCCGCGATGCGAAGCCAGGCCCCCTTTGCCTTCTCCGCAGATGCGAGATTTTTCTCGCAGCTGCGTTCCTCGAGCCGCATGTGTGAAAAGCCTAAGGCAGTGAGTTTCGTTTTAAATACGGGACTTAGCCATTTTTAGCACTATTCTTCATCTTTGGGCGATTTTGAGAGCATGCAAAGAGGGAAATCGACCTAGCTACTGTAAGGTAAGTAATTCCCATTATAAATTTAGCTTTATACTTGAATTCTTAGGTAGATTAACACAACAAATTAGTAGAAATCATGGGTTTAGAGTAAAACCTAGGTTTTTGACAAAAATAGAAAATTACCAAGAAATTTGTTAAGGAATCATACAAAAACTATATAATATTGATCCTTAGGCCATGGGTGATAGTTTCCTTCAAAAATTTCCGGAATCCGAGCATGTGGGCCCGTAGGTGTATTTTAGGATTTTCTCAATTTAGGTTGAAATGATCATTTAAGTAGGAAAAATTAAGGACTTTGGAGTATAAACTGATTTGTTCATGCAATATTTGACTACTTTCGAGTCTTTGGGCGACGAATTTGGAGTTTCGGGCGTATTCTTGACCCGGGGAGTAGACTTGACGCGAGGTAAGTCTCCTTTCTAACCTTGTAAGACGAAATTTTCCCCATAGGTGAATTAAATGATTATGTATCATTATTTGTGGGGACTACATACGTGCGAGGTGACGAGAGCCCGTGCGTAGTGACTTTTATTGTTATGTCCGGGTAGTTAGGCCCACACCATGCCATGTGAATTCCATTGACTTGAGTTATATGCTTTGTAACTTCATTTGTTTGCAACTTTGTTTCAAGAAAACTGAGAGTTTGGTGTTTTAAAAGAATTGTTATTTGGAAAGGATTGAAAGAAAGATGTTGTGTTTGCATGCGACCGCTTCGCAATTTATATCCCACGAGCGCAGTGATTCTTTCACCTACTCTCATGGGAGCGGGTCGTACGCCACGACAAGTTATCACCNTATATATATATATATATATATATATATATATATATATATATATATATATATATATATATATATATATATATATATATATATGTAATGCTTCTCTTTGAGACTATTATCCATATCGTATGATGCATGACTGCCTCAACTGATCAGTGGTAGCTGCCCGGCCGACCGTAGCGTCTTGGGAAATGCATGACTGCCCGATCGACCGTAGCTCGGTGGTAAATGTGTAACTGTCCAACTGGTCATAGCTCGATGGTAAATGAAAATACATGACTTCCCAACCGGTGGTAAATAATGATACATAACTTCCCAACCGGAGGTAACTGCCGACCGGCCATAGCACGGTGGTAAATGCTTGAAGATGCATATACATGTATCACTATATTATAAACTTTAATATCTCTATCATATACCTCATTAGGGACTTAGGGGCATGCTTAGACATGATTGAATATTAATTTACAAGAATGAATAACATAGACATCCTTAACTGCAAAGATTAGAACCATTTATGGAATGACATTACGTTTACGTATCGTTACTTGGATCATGCCAAAAGAAGAAAGGATTAGTCTTAACATACCTGAGCTGATTCTCTTGATAATCCCTCTAACACACGTCTTTTGTGAAAAATACGTGACGGCGGACCGAAGTAGGAAAAAATTTGTATGACATTCTTGAGAAAAATTACACCGTGCTCCATTAAAATCGCAAATCTCACGCTTTATCGTAATATAATCCAATTCAAAGATTAATCACAGAATTGTTTCGTGGAGTTCTACCATGAAGAAAAGGTTTAAAAGTGATAATATACTAAATCCTTGTAATGGTAAATCTTTAAGATACTATATAAGTATATTATCTATTAAGTTCTCTACTTGCACTAACTAGAAATCTTATGTTCACAAAGTGAACAAAACAGCCCCACGTAATAAACAATCAAGTATAGGTGGCACAAGCTCAATATATAACAAACAACTAAATCAGTGAGTTGCATGAATACTTACACGTGGATTGATGCCCACATAATACTTATCAACTAATTAATCAATTATCTACATAATGAAAAATCNAAAGGATTGAAAGAAAGATGTTGTGTTTGCATGCGACCGCTTCGCAATTTATATCCCACGAGCGCAGTGATTCTTTCACCTACTCTCATGGGAGCGGGTCGTACGCCACGACAAGTTATCACCTAAATATACAGTTTGTACCCTAGTAAGTGTCAAGTTGACCTCTCATCACTACTTCTTCGAGGTTAAGCGGGATACTTACTGGGTACATATTGTTTATGTACTCATACTACGCTCTGTACTTAATTGTATAGGTTTTAAGGCAGGTGCATCTTGGTACCAGTCCGGGGCTCGATCCTGATTTATACCCAGGAGAGGCTTCACAGTGAGCTGTTTCTCTTGGCGACTTCCAGCAGGACTTTGGAGCTATTCTTTTTCCATTTCTGTCTATACTTACTGAGACAGTAGGACGGACTTTTATATTATTCTATTAGATGCTTGTAGGCTTGTGACATTAGTTCCTGGCACACACGCTAGTAGACTTTATTTTTGGAATGTAAACCGTAAATTATAACTTCATGATTATTTATTTTGTATAATGTTGCTTAAGTTATACGTTTCTACTTAAATGTCTCAAATCTAAGTTAAGCAAGTGTTGAAAATATTTTTTGTAAACTACATGAAATCTACTAGTAGATAATGGCTGGCTTGCCTGACTTCGGTGTTGGGCTCCATCGCGACTTGGGTTAGGATTTGGGTCGTGAAAACATGGTATCAGAGCTCTAGGTTCACGTAGGCCTCACGAGTTACAGGAAAACCCAATAGAGTCTTGCGGATCGGTATGGAGACGTCTCTATTTATCTTCGAGAGGCTATAGGGTGTTAGGAAATCTCTCTTATTTCATCTTCTATCGTGCAATTGATGGTATACTAAATCTCACTCTTGTATTCTCTCACAGATGGTGAGGACATGCACAACCAACGTTCTGCACCCGGGAGGGGCCGCTACCCCCGTCATCTGAGGCCGGGGGAGGGCATCGGCCCGAGGTAGGGGACGACGGTGTCCAAGGACTGTACCAATTACACCCCCAGCGGATCCAGTAGAGGATCCTATCACTGAGGAACAGGGAAAGGTTCCCGCAACAGATCCTTCCCCTTTGGACTTTATGACAGCACCAGGATTGCAGGAGGTCAATGGGTCGTATGATGCGGTTCATGGACACCATGACTCAGGCTGGTTTATTTCTAGCAGAACCGGCCACCTCTCAGGCGGGAGGGGGAGCACAGACCCCTACTACACAGGCCGCCGGTCATGCATCAGCAATATCTCAAACCCCGGGTACCCTGCCCATGGGCAGAGTTTAGCCAGTAGCAGTAGCATCAGCAGCACCTGAGCCCAGACCCGCTACGGATGGCGATCTGCAGAAGTTATTAGACAGGTGGACCAGACTGCACCATCCTGTCTTCGAAGGAGAGCATCATGAGGATGCACATGAATTTATTGATAGGTGCAGGGACAGACTGCACAACATGAGGATACTGGAGTTTCATGGAGTTGACTTCACTATTTTTCATGGTGGCAGTCCTATATACTTGGCAGACCGGCAGATTCCCCTCCCATCACTTGGGAGCAGTTCACCCAGCTATTCCTGGACCGGTATATTACACGCTCAGAGAGGGAAGAGCTGCGGTATCAGTTTAAGCAGCTGGAGCAGGGTCAGATGTCACTGACCGACTACGAGGCTAAGTTTTCTTATCTGTCTCGTCATGCACTCATGATATTTCCTACTGACGCAGAGAGAGTGCGGAGATTTGTAGTTGGGTTACATACAGGTATTAGGGCCAACATGGCTCGACAGGTGGAGATGGGGACTCCTTATCAGCTTGTGGTAGAGATTTCTCGAAGGATCGAGGGTTATCGATCGAGGAGCAGAGAGTAGGGTCAGCAGGATAAGAGGGCTAGATTTTCTGGGGATTTCAGAGGTGCTCCAGCTAGGGGCAGAGGTCAGTTTGGTAGGGTCCAGCCCAGTAGGCCCCCATATTCAACACGATTTTCCTTTTTTATCAGCCTAGTACTCATTCCTTTTGTAACTATCATGGGCCCACATGGTCACAACTAATAATATATAACTGTAAGTGGGAAAACACTGTATCACTGAACCATTTTTCTTTAAACATGAATACATATGGGTCGTCAAGGCATCTTACATGCTGTACAAAATGAACCTCTGTCTACAAAGTCTAAGATTATTTGACATCAAATGGGACAGGGTACCGGCCTACCCATAAGTCTGTAGCAAAACTCTGACACGATGACTCATAGGCTCGGCTGTACTCCGAATAAGGTGGAGTCTTACCGATCCTTTGCTGAATACATATCTCATCTACTATGAGGGCTCGTTAAACTGATTATCTATACCTCCAAGCATGAATGCAGCGTCCCCAACAAAAGGACGTAAGTACGAATAATGTACTGAGTATGTAAGGCAGAACTGAGACATAACAATAAGCCAACATTAATTAAAGACATATAAGAATCAACTTGAATCTCTGAAGTTCCACCGTATATGCATACTTATTATATATGTATATATATATATATATATGAGGGCTCTTTAAACTGATTATCTATACCTCCAAGCATGAATGCAGCGTCCTTAACAAAAGGACGTAGGTACGAATAATGTACTGAGTATGTAAGGCAGAACTGAGACATANTATATATATATATATATATATATATATATATATATATATATATATATATATATATATATATATATATATATATATATATATGTAATGCTTCTCTTTGAGACTATTATCCATATCGTATGATGCATGACTGCCTCAACTGATCAGTGGTAGCTGCCCGGCCGACCGTAGCGTCTTGGGAAATGCATGACTGCCCGATCGACCGTAGCTCGGTGGTAAATGTGTAACTGTCCAACTGGTCATAGCTCGATGGTAAATGAAAATACATGACTTCCCAACCGGTGGTAAATAATGATACATAACTTCCCAACCGGAGGTAACTGCCGACCGGCCATAGCACGGTGGTAAATGCTTGAAGATGCATATACATGTATCACTATATTATAAACTTTAATATCTCTATCATATACCTCATTAGGGACTTAGGGGCATGCTTAGACATGATTGAATATTAATTTACAAGAATGAATAACATAGACATCCTTAACTGCAAAGATTAGAACCATTTATGGAATGACATTACGTTTACGTATCGTTACTTGGATCATGCCAAAAGAAGAAAGGATTAGTCTTAACATACCTGAGCTGATTCTCTTGATAATCCCTCTAACACACGTCTTTTGTGAAAAATACGTGACGGCGGACCGAAGTAGGAAAAAATTTGTATGACATTCTTGAGAAAAATTACACCGTGCTCCATTAAAATCGCAAATCTCACGCTTTATCGTAATATAATCCAATTCAAAGATTAATCACAGAATTGTTTCGTGGAGTTCTACCATGAAGAAAAGGTTTAAAAGTGATAATATACTAAATCCTTGTAATGGTAAATCTTTAAGATACTATATAAGTATATTATCTATTAAGTTCTCTACTTGCACTAACTAGAAATCTTATGTTCACAAAGTGAACAAAACAGCCCCACGTAATAAACAATCAAGTATAGGTGGCACAAGCTCAATATATAACAAACAACTAAATCAGTGAGTTGCATGAATACTTACACGTGGATTGATGCCCACATAATACTTATCAACTAATTAATCAATTATCTACATAATGAAAAATCATCTCCAATTACTTAAAATACTACTCACTTTTAACATACTTTATACACATTACTATCAAAATATTAAAATATTAATAAAGCATAGTACCATATAAAATTAATACATAGACTAGTATTTCATTAAAATATCCATGTAAAAATACATATGTTTTCTCAAATTCTAATTTTTCTAATCTCATATAAAGAGTACAATTTTCGTACGCTTAATTCTTAAAATGGTAAAAACATAATCTTCTTTTCTTGTGAGAAAATAATTTCTATCTTTATAATAAATAAAATCTCATAAACTTTCTCATATCAAGTGTATAATTTAAAGCATATTCGAAAGTAGTAATATTAATATAAAATCATATTTTTCAAACTTTTTACAAAAATGTTCCACTCAAAATACCATATAAAATGTATATGACGGTATCAAGGTTGTTAAGGTTAAACCTACGGGGTCTTACAATAACTTAGTCACAAATCCTTTATAATCTCATGAATGGTCTTAATCCCTTCAAGCTCATATAGATTACTATGACTTATCCTAATATTAAAGTACGAGATGTAACATATCCGTCTCGTTAATCTTTGTACGGCCTTAACGCTGTCCATGATTGTGATGTCTTCGATTGCCTTGATTTTACCGGGGTTGATCTCGATCCCTCAATTTGACACCATAATCCGAGGAACTTGCCCGAACCGACCCTGAATGCGCATTTCTCAGGATTAAGCTTCATGTTGTATTTTCTCACTATATTGAAGGTTTCCTGCAGATGTGTCAAATGGTCACAGGGATTTAACTAGCATATCGTCAATATAGACCTCCATTAATTTACCTATTTGTTCTGCTAACATTTTGTTCACTAGGTGTTGGTAAGTAGAACCATCATTTTTTAGCCCAAACGGCATTACATTATAACAATAGGTGCCATATTTAGTGATGAATAAAGTCTTTTCCTGATCCTCTAGGTTCATTTGAATTTGATTGTACCTGGAGTAGGCGTCGAGAAAACTAAGTATCTCGTGGCCGACCATGGCATCGATCATGCGATTGATATACGGTAAAGGAAATGACTCTTTGGGACATGCTTTGTTTAAATCATTATAATCTACGCACATCCTAAGTTTGTTCCCCTTTTTAGGGACTACAACTACGTTTGCTAACTATTCGGGATATTTTACCTCCCGAATGGATCCTATTTTGAGAAGTTTGGTTACCTCATCCTTGATGAATGCATGTTTTACCTCGGACTGGGGCCTTCTCTTTTGTTTTACCGGACTGAATTTCGGGTCCAGGCTCAATCGATGTGTTGTGATCTCCGATGGGATCCCTGTCATATGTAAGTGGGACCAAGAAAAACAATCCATATTATCAATAAGAAATTTAATGAGTTTTTAATGAGTTTGGGGGTTAACCCCGTACCCAGGTTTACCTTTCGATCGGGTAGGTATTCGATCAATATAACATGTTCCAGCTCTTCGATTGTTGATTTGGTGGCGTCGGAATCTTCGGGGATAATGAAAGATCGAGGGATCCAATAGTCGTTGTCCTTTTCTGTTCCCTATTTTCTGACTGAGTCGAGGGTGGTGGCTGTGGTTGCTATTTAGCCTACTGTTTTCCTTTGACCTCCGATCCCTTTGTCAACGAGAGTGCGGATATCGATATTACCTCATCAACCACGAATATTTCTTTTGCAGCGTGTTGTTCCCCATATACCGTTTTCACCCCATCCAGCATTGGGAACTTCAACATTCAGTGAAGAGTTGAAGGGACTGCCCTCGATTACATGGAAATTGGTTTCTTGAATAGTCCCAGCTGCGTTTACCAGTAAATTGATTTCTCCTTTAATTATTTCGCTGCCATGTTAAATCCATTCTGGACCCGAGTTGGGAGTACGATTTGATCTTCTAGGCCGAGTTTCTCCACGACCCTTAATCGAATAATATTTTTCGAGCTCCCTAGATCAATTAAAACACGCTTAGCCTGAATTTTATTCATAAAGATAGAAATTACCAGAGCGTCATTGTGGGGCTGAGAGATTCTTTCTTCTTCCTTATCGTTGAGTGATACGGTGCCTTCTGGAACATAATCTCGGGTCTATTTTTCCCTTGTAATTGATACTTTAGTGCGCTTGAACACGGGCCCTTGTGAAATATCGACCCCGCCGACGATCATATGGATCACATGTTGTGGCTCTTCCTGTTCGTTTTTCCTGTTAGAGTCCCTTTCTCTGAAATGGTTTTTGGCTCGATCGTTTAAGAACTCTCTAAGGTGACCCTTGTTGAATAGACGGGCTACCTTATCCCTCAGTTTCCTGCAATCTTCTATTCTGTGGCCATGTGTACCATGGTACTTGCATATTTGATGAAGCTTTCTTTGGGAAGGATCAGTTTGTAGGGGTCTGGGCCATCTAGTATCTTTGATTCTCCCAATGAAGGACACAATACCTGAAGCGTCGATGTTGAAGTTATACTCCGTTAATCGTGGTGCCTCTGTGGGATCAGCATGCTTGTCGAAACCACTTTTGCTCATGAGTCCTCGATAACTCAGTCCTCGATCGCTCATTCGATCATTTGAGATGGGATTGCATCCTGGGCCGCTATTTCTATGATCTGCGTTATACGGCTGATATCGGTCTCTATTCGATCGAGGCTCCCTGTCGATATCCCTCTGAATTATTCCTATGGGCCTGTTTAGATATATGGAACCGAAAGGGGTTCCCAATTGATCATCCTTGACACTGATCTTCGACTGGTACCGATTATGTACATATGCCCAGGTTATCGCCGGATATTCAATTAAATTTTGCTTCAATTGACGTGATGCCACCAAATTCTGCTCGTTCAACCCTTGAGTAAAGCCTTGAAGAACCCAATCGTCTGTGACCGGTGGTAATTCCATGTGTTCCATCTGGAACCAAGATACGAACTCCCCCGGCATTTCCTTATCCTTTTGTTTCACTTTGAAAATGTCCAATTTCCTCGTTGCAGCCTTTATTTCCTCGGCATGTGCCTTTACGAAAGAATATGCAAGCATGGCGAATGCGTTGATGGAATTCGGTGGTAGATTGTGATACCAGATCATTGCTCCCTTCGTTGGAGTTTCTCCAAATTTCTTCAGTAGAAGAGATTCTATCTTATCATCTTCCAAATCATTTCCTTTTATGGCGCATGTATAGGAGGTGACATGCTCATCGGGATCGGTGGTCCTATTGTACTTAGGGATTTCCGGCATGCAAAATTTCTTCGGAATGGGCTTCGGAGCCGCACTTGGGGGGAACGACTTCTGCACAAACTTCTTTGAGTCCATACCTTTTAAAATCGGCGGTGCCTCTGGTATTTGGTCAACCTGGGAATTGTATGTCTCTACTTTCTTATCATTTGCCTCAATTTTTTTTCTCCCAATTCAATTCGTTTAGTGAGTTCCTTGTCATTACGACAGGGTCAGTCCTCGATTCACTGGCGTTTGACCTTTCTGGCAATGGTTCGGTCCAGCAGGCGACTTCTAGTTTGAACCCACTTGGCGCTCGATGCTGATTTTGTAATTGTGCAATAGTGCCTTGTTGACTCTGTAACATCTCGAATATTAATTGGAAGCTGAGTCCTCCATCTCCTCCGCCCTGCGTACCTCGACCACTAGATCGACCTTCTCTGTGTACTTTTCCTTTGGGATCTGCACCCAAATTTGCATTTAAGGCGATATGCAAACTGACGTCGACTAGATTGGCAGTTGGTTCTCCCTCGAGATCAGACTGAGGCACCTCGATCCCTGGGGCAGCTACATTGTCGTTTTCCCTATGAAATCCGAGGCCATTGTCACCATGTGTGGGTGTTGTTTGTGAGTTTGACATGTTTTAATCCTAAAAACAAAAACACTTACAAGAACAAGCGTAAAGTAGTGTGTGTTATCGAAATCGATATTAAGCAATCACTATTATTCTTAGCCGCACGGTGGGTGCCAAACTGTTTACCCTAAAAATTTGGATAACAATTAAATTTATATTGTGGTTTTAATGATATGTGATTTCATTCAACACCAATTGATAAATATGAAGATAAACGATTGAATTAAATTACAAATAAAGTAAACCAATATGCAGACAAAACTCATCCCTCGAGTCGAAGTACTCTCGAACTAATAAGTGCAAGAACAGTTAAAAGACAGAGCAAGTTGATGAACAGTAATGTAAGCGAGAAAGAAAGAATTGTATTTCTTTAATCTCTGTGAATAATGATGCCTTAAAAATGATTAGAACTCCCCTTTATATAGCAGAGGAATTCTACTTATGGTATAACTCTAATTACAGAAGGAAATCACATAATTAGCTAATTAACCGCTTCCGATTTGATCCGTTTCGAGATTTACATCGCAATCCTCGACAGTCACGGGTATCTTGCTCTTATGTTATAGGCTATCTCTGATATCACTCGGTGTCTGTCTCTCTTTGCTTCGATTGTTACCAACCTCGATCTCGAAAGAGACTTCAATATCGAACTCGATGCCTCAGCCTCGTGATTTAGTCAAAATCGACCTTCGATGCAACATTCCGATCTCGATCAAAAAATAAAATCAGGTGGCCCCGATTTCTACCGTATACATATAGTCCCCTCATTTTTTTGGAGTGTAATGACAATAAACGAATTGAATCTTCAATTTTTTGGACCTCGATAAATTGTGATGTCATCCCCGTGATGTAAGTGATGGAAGTAACCGAAACGTCCCGTCGGTACAGTTCCCAAAATCATTAATGAGTGTCTGTTGGTGGTCGGCAACTAGTGTTGTTGAACCATCACCATAAATCCATAAATAGGCCTTCTCCTCATTGAATCTAACTTTACTTTCACTTTTTTCCAATCTTCTGAGTTTTTACCTCTCCCAATTTCTTCCCTTCTACTAATCTTCAGGTTTCACCGCCAATAGAATGAGGGTTTAATCGTTAAAATTATCATAAGACATTTGTGTACGGGTAAAATCGGGGATAAAATTACCCCCAATTTCCCGATAAAGAAACAAGAATACAGCACAGTCCGGTGTAGCTTCGGGTGAAGCCGAGGGCTCCCACAGATAATATCTCGGGGAGAATGAATGGTGCGTCAAGAATCGGACATGGCCAAACATGGGAAGAATCGAGGCTAAAGGAAAGATGGTTAGAAAGGAAAAACGAGGGAAAGAAATATCCACCTCAACCGGATATTAGGACATAAAGCTTGCCCGATATCAACTGTGTATCACGATTTACTAGAAGAGAAAGATTTTTACCTTATTTAGACTTGTACAAGAATTGAAACTCCCCTACTATATAAAGGGGAGAACCTTTTCATTTTTCAACCACTGTTGGAACTTACACCAGAGCAATAAAGTTAATTTTTGTTCTTTAATTACTGTTCAAAGTGTTCTTCAGCTGCTTATTTATTTAGTTGCAACCGAGCCCGTTTCGAGGGATTAATCGAAACAAACTTTTAGTGTTCATCATACATCCAGGCTTAATCATCCATCGTGTTTGGTTTGATGTTTTGTTTTCCTTAGTTTAATTATTTGTCACGACCCAGAATTCCCACCTTCGGGACCGTGATGGCGCCTAACATTTTACTTGCTAGGCAAGCCAATGTTAGAGACTCGTTAAGCCAATTATTATTCAATTTATTAAATAAAGTCAATTAAGCAAAACTGAAGTAAAACTGAGTGCGAACTAACATAAATGCCCATAATATTTACTACAATCCGGATCTGTAGTCACAATTCACAAGCTTCTAAGATTTTCTACAAATAGGGTCTGAAAGAAATACAACTGTTTTGAACGAAAAGAAACAGTAAAAAAATAGGAGAAAATAAAGGGGACTTCAAGGTTTGCAAACGCCAGTAGATCTACCTCGAGTCTCCAATAAGCAAATACGAGTTGCTACACCACACGATCAGCTGGGACCAATGCCAAAATCTGCACAAGAAGTGCAAAGTGTAGTATGAGTATAACCTACCCCGTGTACCGTGTAAGTGCCGAGACTAACCTCGATGAAGTAGTGTTGAGGCTAAGGCGGGTCACTCACACTACAACTTGTACGCAGTATATGATAAAGACACGAAAAAGAAAATACAGAACAAAATGAGGCAGATATTTGTAAATAATAGCTACAACTTCAGGAAATAAGCCAGTGATGTTCATAATTACTAATCCTTAGAGTCCAGATGAAAATACCGTAAAACTAACATAACTCAACATGGAAATCTACATAAGTAATACTACATAACAAAACCAGTCCAGTAATTGACAAGTAGAAGGTGCAAATAAACCAACTTAATAAAATAGCAGGAAATCACGAGACTATGAAAGATCTAACATCATTAACCGAAGAAGACATTGATTAACAGGTAGCAGTTAAGCATGAAAAACATTTAGAGTATATAACAGTTAAGACATGGAAATAGATAATTAAGGAAAAGCAGGAAATCAGGGAAAATAGATAAATTCGGCGACGCATAAGCACTCGTCACCTCGCATATACTCACATGAAATTCACATAACACATAGTCCGAGGGTTTCTAATTTCCTCAAGTCAAGGTTAACTACGACACTTACATATCTCCAAAAACCACTCAATGCCCAACCAGAGTTTTGCCTCTCAAACAAGCCTCTGAACCAACAATATCTGGAAAATTACCAACCAAACAGTCCAAATTAAGCCTTAGGAACTACGCACGATTGCAAAGGATTCAATTTAGGTCATTATTGAAAAAGTCAACAAAACTCAACTCCTAGGCCCGCTTGGTCCATACAGATATTCGGACAAAACCGATTATCCATTCACCCCTGAGCCCGGTTATGTAATTTATTTTGGAATCCTACCTCATTTTGAGGTCTAAATCCCATTTTTACAAAAATCCCTAATTCTACCAAAACCCCCAATTTCCACCATGAAAACACTAGATTTTAGGTTAAAAGTTTAGGAAATGTAGTGAAAGATTGAAAGAAAATGGATTAAAATCGCTTACCAATGATTTGGGGAAGTAGAGTTCTTTGAAAAATCGCTCTAGGGTTTTCTTGGTTTGAAAATTTGAAGAATGAACAAAAATCCTGGCTAACTCCCATTTTGATCAGTTGCAGATGTTGCATTTGCGACCTGGGGTTCGCAAATGCGAACCCCGCAAATGCGAAGAAACAATCGCAAATACGAAGTCCTCCTATCTCTGTTTTCATCACATTTGTGATGAACTGTTTGCAAATGCGAACTATGATCTTCCGCAAATGCGGCTGTTTGATCGCAATTGCGATCATTGTATCCCCCTGTCCCACTTTGCAAATGTGAAGTCTTATTCTCAAATGCAAACTCGAGGTTCCCCAACTACTCTTCACAAATGCGATGAGTTGCTTGAAAATACGAACCTAGCAGAGGTCGCAAATGCGAAGCCTGACCCCGCAATTGCGAGGTTTGAGGCCTGCACCAGAACTGAAGCACACCAGCAATGTTTCTAAGTCCAATTTCACTACGTAGCTTATCCAAAACTCACACGAGCCCTCGGGGATCTAAACCAAATATCTACAAAAGTCTAAAAACATCATATGAACTTTCTTGCGCGATCAAATAGCCAAAATAACACCTAGAACTACGAATTTAGCATCAAATCAAAGAGTATTTTCAAGAAAACTCATGAAGTTCTAATTTTACAACTGGACGTCCGAATCACGTCAAACCAACTCCGTTTCTCACCAAATTTGACAGACAAGTCATAAATGTAGTAATGAACATATACCAGGTTTTGGAACCAAAATATAGACCCGATATAAATAAATTCAAATGTTGGTCAAAATTACAAAGCCATTAAGCTTTTAAACTTTCAAATTTCAACAAAGTGTGATAACTCGGGCTAGGGACTTTCGAATTCGATTTCGGATATACGCCAAGTCCCAAATTACGAAACGGACCCACCGGGATAAAAAAATATGAATCCGAGTCCGTTTGCCTAAAACGTTGACCGAAGTCAACTCAAATAGATTTTAAGGCAAAATTTTCATATTTTCTCAATTTTTAACATAAAAGCCTTCCGAAAACAGCACCCTGATTGTGCAAGTAGATCAAGGAGGGATAATATGAGGTATTTAAGGCTTCAAATCATAGAATTAGGTTCTAAAATATACGATGAGAAATCGGGTCATCACATATTTATTGTTCTTAGATCATTTGTGTTAAATAAAATCACATATCCTTTAAACCGCGTATAAATTTAATTGTTACTCATTCAAGGCCATGTTCATAGGATTAAATTTAGCATAAGAAAGGCGAGAAGCCTCCCTAGTCCGATTGGCTTCCCAAAAACAACGATGGGGAGATACTACAATCGAAGGGCAAACCTTCAAAATTTCCAAGTCGGGGACTTGGTACTGAGGATAGTTATGCTGCATACCAAGAACCCGAATGATCGGTAACTTGGTCCGAACTAGGAAAGACCGTACAGAGCCACTGGTATAACCGAAAAAGGCTCATACCAGTTCGAGTCCGAACATAGTGTACAACTACCTAACAATTGGAATGTGACACACTTAAAGCGGTACTACTGCTAAGGCATGAACACAATATTTTGTGTGGTTTATTACATTTGAACTAACCCGTGCAGGTACACATTCAGAGTCAAATCTAAGGAATAGATCTGAAAGCACGTGTTGCACTATTTTTTCCTTGGAACAGTTTTTTTTCCGAAGTGGGTTTTGCGACAAGGTTTTTAACAAGGCAGCCGTAAGCGTGCACCCTATTTTTGTAGATCGTTCTAAGACCGGTGATTGCGGATCGTTCGTATCAGATCAATAGTATTTGAGCCCTCAATATTCAGTCTCGAATACTAGGGGTCCATCACACCCTAAGTTAAGAACCGAAGTCCTAAGTTCAGAAATTTAGAAGGCATTCTTATTCGATATTTAAAGGCAAGGATTGAATATTAGGATTAATTGTAAGGGTCAAACGATCAAACGAACCATGCCCACATAGCCCATTCTCACCATGACAAATATCTTTTGTGCCATTGATTACTTACACGACATTCAAAGTAATAAATGAAATTTTCCTTCTATGCCTCGTCGGTTCACATTTACACAAGCAACATTATCATTAAAGTTACTTAGAATGAATGTTGGGTTCAAAACCCTTAAGCCTACGAGCCTCCCCGAACTAGAGACTGCTACCCAACGATAAGATCGAGAAACCCGGGCTACTAAATCCCGGAGGTACCGAGCTTAATAGGCAAGGCCCAACCACGAAAAGCTACGACCAACTTAAACAACTCGTAGACGTCTGGGTTCGTACTTAAAAAAATAAGGTCCTTACATATATTTAATACAAAAAATACTACCTTGACCCGGTCAAGTTACTCGGTATTGAATTACGGAGAAAAGAGCCATCTTCAGCAAAGAATAATTGTGTCCGATTAAAACGTTCAAATTTTTTTAACAAAGACTTCATTTTTTATCGGGTCCTCCAAAGTCAAGCAATTCAGAGTTATTACTTAATTCATGCCTCATCAGGGCTTTGAGGAAAAAATAGTTTAAGTGATGTCAAATTCTATGTTAAGGCATTGATGACATATTATAAGTCTTAGACATAAGCAAATATTGAAAATCAAAGGACACAGTTCATAGCCGAAGATTGTTTTATATATATATATATATATATATCTATGTGTGTGTGTGTGTGTGTGTGTGTGTGTGTGTGTAGCAAAAGGTATTTTACGGAGGCACTGTGAAACAGCCCAAAAATACAAAATAGCTACAAGAAAAAACAAAAAATAAACTAAGGCATTTCTTGCTTAGTCTTTATTGGAGCCCGACTCGCTGCCTGAACCATTGGGCTAGAATCTCGCTCTGGCCTCGGCTTCAAGCCTCTTTGACTCTTCGATCTCAGCCGCTAGATCGATCATGCGGGAGTGTATCACTTCAAGGGTCTCTCTCCGAGACACCCATTTCACATACCCGGCCTTCATTATTACGCAAGCCTCGGCTACCTCCACACTGTTCTTGTGCTGGACCAACATTTCCTGAACTTCGGAGGCCTCGTTCGAAGCCGCCTCATATTTGAACTTCACTGTGGTGTATACTTGTCCCAGAGCATCCCTTTCTGTAACGGCCAAGTCAAGTTGTGCTCGGAGTTCCTCATTCAACCGGGACCATTTGTCGGCTTTTTCTTTTATCACCCGGAGTTGTACTTTAGTCGATGCCAAATCCTCTTTTGTGGCATCCTGCTTCGAGTTCAGGAGATCCATTTTGTTGCTCAACTCCTCAGCTGAGGCATTGACCTAATCCATCTTGGCCCTAAGCTGGTCGGTCAGTATTATCTTCTCTCAGATCTGCAAGGTTGCGGCGTTTGCATTTACGTTTAACCTCTCATTATATTCTCAAACACTCTTACCTTTTTAACCAGAAGGGTGTGATCCTGTTTCGCCTTCAAGGCCTCTTTTTGAGATTTTTCTAGCTCGGCTTGAAGCATGGAGTTTTCTTTGAGAACATCCTCTTTCTGCTCACAAAGAGCTTTGTACATGTTCTTTTTCCGGAACTGCTCCTTGAGCTCGAAATCGAGGTGACTCACCTTCATACGGGATCGGTGGAAGCTAGCATGATGAAGCACCAAGGCCTGAAGCATGAAAAAAAACCAAAATCGTTAAAATCCACTAAGGCAAAATGAACTCTTTAAAGATATGAGGGGAAGAAAGTATACCCTGTTCAATGCTTGTTGTGCCTCTTTGAAGAGGCTCGGCGCGTCCACCTCGTTCATCTTCACTTGGTCCACTTCGGTAACCAAGGAACAATGGTAACAAGCCATACCGACCGTCCTGGATAGCATCCTGGTATCCACTAGTACTATGAACATGATCATCTTCTTCCGGTCAGGGTCCACACTCGGGGCAAGGAATTCCTTCACGTGCTTTGGGCTCGAATTAGGCCCACCTGACCCCGACGGCACATCCCTTTTCGGGATCTCAAGATGGCCAAAATGGGAGTAGTCTTCCAGCACGCCAACGTCTACGCCCTCAAAAATAAATTGAAGGCTTTGTCCCTGGCTCGTGACGTCTCAGTCGATTTTTCTGTAACATCCCGAGCCTCATCGAAAAGAGGCTCGGTGTGAGACGGTGACTTTTGGACGTTAATGACGTCGACAGACTCTTTTGGAACCGGAGTAGCCTATTGAGGAGCGACGGCCACATGTTCCTACTCGGACTCGAGAGTTGATGAGGATTCAGCTTTACGATCACCCCCCTCGGGGCTTCCATCTCTTGTAAGGTGTCGAATGGATCGTGTACAACCAACCCCATGTGATCATCCTCGGGGTAGTCCCTGAACCGTTAAAGAGATTCGTGATCCGGGACCCTTGCATGAGTACTTTTCTTGGTACTCATTTTTAGCCTAACCACGATCATCTTCTTCTTGTCCTCGACGGGAGCGTCCGAGGGGTCAAAGGAGCTACCTCGGCAGTAGGTTGTACCGAAGCGGAGGGTCTTTTAGATAGGGTTGGGGCCACGACCTTGATAATTTCCCCAAGCTCGGTGCTCTTGGGAAAACCTGTGAAAAGGAAGGACATATTCAAAATGACGATAAAATAAAAATTACTTAGAGAGAAATTCAATCAGGAGAAGAAGGACACTCACCATGGGAACAAGCCTCCCTTTTTCCTTTTGAAAGTCTGTGCCACTCGCGCGCGCTCAGAATATGTCAATTGTTTGCAAATTTCCTCGACCCACTCACTGAAGCAAGGAACTGCATTGGGGACTCGGGCGGCAGCTGCATATCATAAGAAGTGAGTATTGGAAAAAGATGGATAGATTCAAAGGAGTAAATTAAAAGGAAATAGACTAACGTTTTGAGTTTCACTTCTCGGGGAACGACAGGTACTCAGAGGGAATGAGGTCTTCGGTCTTTATCCAAATAAACCTCCCTTGCCAACCTCGGTCCCTATCCTAATCGATGCTAGAAAAGGGAGCCTTCTTTGCCTGTCGGGCAAGCTTGATTAATCCAACCCCCAACCCCCCTTATCTTCTTTATTAGTGTTTATAAAAATTACAAAAATATTCACACTTTTAGAATACAAATTTTATTTTGATTTGTAAAGAGAAAAAGAAAATTAACAAAAAATATTTGGTTTCTTTAATTAGAATTTTAATAAGCAAGTTATGATGTGTTTTTCTCAGTAAAATTTGAGTTATATGTAAGTATTTAATTTTCTTATATTTTTCTTGGTGTAGAAAGTGATTGATCAATATTTTATTTAATTTATGTTTTAAAAAAATGCATGAAATAAAATTACGTCAAAATTGACAAAGTTTTTTACCAAACTTTTCTAAAAAATCTGATTTTCTTAACGAACATTTACCCATGATCCCCACTCCGTCACATCACTTTACACTCGCATACACACTCACGTCTCAATTCCTTTTCTTCACTTTAATCCCACGTTGCCCCCTTTAATTTCTCTGCACAAGATCAAATAACCACCATTATTCTTCTTTATAAAGAAGAGAAGGGAACAAAATGAGGGGGGAATCAGATAAATAAAAATCAGCAGGGAGGAGGAAAGGGAGCACCCAACACATTGGTACTTTACATAGAAAAATACACTTTCTCGTAGAAGATATAACACTAATATTAACTAGTATCGAAGAGAAGTACAACCTCAATCTCAAGTTCTATTTTGTTCTCACAAAGCACACAAAGTTAGGGATTTTCCGTTTAAGATTGGGGTTTTAATGTTCCCGTCGAGTTTTGGTTTATGGTTCGATGTTGCTTTTTGTTGTTTCAAGTTCTACATTGAATATCTATTTGTTGGAGTTTTCTCAATATATATTAAAAATCCTCACCGCAAAAGATCTTCTTCTTTTGTTTTAGTTACTTTCTGCGTTTAATATATTATGGAGAAATTAATTCTAATATGAATTTGTGACGCATGTCTTTAATTAAAGTTAATTATTAAAAATGGAGATTTCGTAGTCACCATATATAACTTCTTTGATTACCGAGAGCATTTTTAATATTTGTTTCAAGTATTCAGTAGCTATGATTTAAACAAGTTTCTGAATAGTCAACTTTAGATTGTAATAACTAAAGAATTAGTATTAATCTATGATTAAGATACAATAAATTATTTAATTAATCTATGAGAAGTATACATCAAGTTTTTCATTCTATATCACTATCGAATCCATTAAGATATTACATTACTTGATAAGGTACCATGTAGTTCATGCCCTCATATTGTAAATTATTTTTGAAATTAACTTAATGGAACTATCAGTGGCTCCTGCTAAAGCTTTAACTCATAATTTGCATTAAATAATTAATATTGTTACTTTTGTATATTATTTTAATTAGTATAAGTATTCTTCTTATATTATTGTGGAAACTATATATTATGGGAATGTTATTAATAAATTGAGCCTATATGAAAGTCAAGACTGATTGATTGGTAAGAAAAACAATTGTGAGGGAGTGAAATAAGTCATGAACTAATTCAAGGCTCGTTCCAATAAGTAAATGAAAAAAAAAATGAATATATATCTCGAATCTAAAAGAGGCAAAATAATTGAAATACTCTAAATCGGTAGAAAAGCTTTAGATGTACTTTAAATATTAGCACATGTGTTCATACCCGAACCGTGGATTGAAGTAATTTATGTGCATACCGCATCTAGGTCAAAATAATTAATAAAATATAATAATTAATGAAGTGGTAATAGGCAAATCATAATCAATAAAATACAAGAATAGTCAAGAATTGATTTAAGTTGGACATTAGTGAATAGAAGCGACCGTGCTAGAATCACGGGACTCGAGGGGTACCTTGCACCTTTCCCTCAGTCAACAGAATTCTTTACTCAGTCTTCTATTTTCCTATACCATAAATTAGGAGTTAAACCTTCCATTTGACGAGGGATTCAAATAAAAGGTGACTTGGAACACCAAAACTCAATTCCAAGTGGCAACTTTAAATAATTAATAATCCTTTTTCAAATTGTCACTTCAATTGAAAAAACTCTTTTAACTCAGCCTCATAATAGAGTTGTGCAGGAAAAAAGAGGTGTGACACTTGTACTGTAACGACCCAATAGGTCATTTTGGGAGTTAGCGCCCCGATCCCCTAATAACTGCTTTTCCCGTGTCTATTTCTACTTTTGGGACTTGTCGGAACGTTGAGTGGTGAAATTCGGAGAGCTTTTAGACACATAGTCCTTATATGTGAGTTTAAGCTTTAGAAATCAGACAGTAGTTGGAACTGTGTGAAGACGGATCCGGAATGGGATTATTCGACTCCATTAGCTCTGTTGGGTGATTTCGGAGTTAGGAGCATATTCGGAACGTGTTTTCGAAGTCTGTAGTAGATTTAGGCTTGAATTGGCGAAAGTTAGAATTTCGGCGATTTCAATCGATAGGTGAAATTTTGATATCGGGCTCGAAATGGAATTCTGAGAGTGGCCGTAGGTCCGTAGTGTCATTTATGACCTGTGTGTAAAATTTGAGGTCATTTGGACTAGTTTTGACGTGTTTCGGCATCGGTTGTAGATTTTGGAAATTTCATAAGTTCTTAGGCTTGAATCCATGCATAATTGGTGATTTTGATGTTATGTGATGTGTTTTGGAGGCTCGACTAAGTTTGGATAAGGTAGTTGAGCTCCCGGGGGACTTGGGTGTATTTCGGATGCTCAAACGGGCATTTTTAACCATTGGGAGTTTGCTGGTTTTTCTGGTTTTACAGCAACAGTCATTTGTTCATTGCGATCGCGTGGATGAATCCGCGATCGCGTAGAGTAAAGTTGAGGCAGGCAGATTTTTGTTATATGCGATCACGTAAAAAGGTTTGCAATTGCATAGGTTGGGCAACCTTGACATGTGCGTTCACATTGGTGTGTGTGTGTTCGCGTAGAGGAGTCTTAGGCAGCAGGGATTTGGGTATTACTCTACGCGGTCGGGTGAAGCCAACCATCGCGTAGGTTGAGTTGGTTGAGGTCCGCGATCGCAAGCAGGACCCTGTGTGTGTGAGATACGTTGTACTGAGCTGAGGGCTCCTTGATGCTATTTTCTTTTAGCTCATTGTTTCTACTGTTTTTCTTTAGCTTATTATATCTTTCTGTTAAATTTTGAACTATTCTATAAAAATCCAGTAGCGCCTTAACCTGAACTCGTCACTATTCGGCTGTGGTTAGTCTTGGCACTTACTGGGTACCAATTTGTGGTGTACTCATGCCCTTTCCTGCATATGTTTTTTGTGTGCAGATCCAGGTACCAGCGCTCAGTTTCGTGGCTAGGGGTCCGAGCAGTAGCTTCTAGGAGACCGAAAGGTAATTCTTCCGCGTCCGCAGAGTTCTTCAAGTCACCTTCCACTCCAGATTTAGATAGATTTTTCATGTAAATTCCCTTACGTTGTATAGAGCTATTTTGAGACAGAGCTTGTGACTAAAGTGACATTCCAGGTTTTTGGGAAGTTGTATTTTGTACGTGCCAAGTGGGGATGTTCCATTGTAGACTCACTTATTTCCGTCTTTATTTCATACTTTCTATTTATATCTGTTCTGCAATTAGGATTACCTAGTCGTAGAGACTAGGTGCCGTCACGATGCCTTTCAGAGGGTAAATCGGGTCGTGACATGTACCTCTTACAAAAGTCGAGGACCACTGTGTCCATCGACCGAGAGTGAAGGAATACATATAAATGCTTAAGTATCCCTCAACATACGTTGTGATGTCCTCATCAAGATCGGGAATGACTACGTCTTTGCCTTCCCATTTACAATCCTCTTGGACTCCTTGGAGTGTTTCCTTAGTGTTGGAGCAGATATACCTCAATGCCTCCTCACCTCAATCTCCTTGTTTGTAGGCTTTTTCGGCCTTAAAGTCGTTATCAATAAAGCAACCTCTAGGGATAAACTCTTTAAGAGAAGGTTTTGGGGCTGCTACCGAAGGGCGTCCTCCGTATCTGCGGCTGGGTTAGATGTTAAAGGAGCAGTTGTTTTGCTACCGATTTTGAGATTTTTGCCATCTTGATATGGGAATATGAAGTTTTGAAGGCTGATACGAAGGTTTGAAGATTGTTATGAAGACTTGAGGATCTACTTTGAAAATTTAAAGGCAAAGTATGAAGATTTGAATTTTGAAGATGAAGATGTGAAGAATAATTTGTGAAGATTTGAGGAAGTGATGAATTAGTAAAAAATATCAAGGGTAACTCAAGAAGATTGGCAATCGGAAAGTAAAAAAGTGAAAAAAAGGAAACCGAAGCTTTATAGGAAGGAAGTAATGAATGTGTGACGTTTCGCATTCGATGCCCACTGAGGATGGTCAACCGGCGGCTGATATGTGTCCGAAGTCAGAATGATGCGATTGATGGGACGTTTTGATGACTTGAAACCTCACTTTTGACGTACGGAGGAAGGAACCAGGTTCAGCTAATCACTTCCCATCATTTCTATAAATCTGCTCACAAATATTGAGGGGTTTATATATGTACGGGTAAAATTGAGGAAAAAGTTACCCTTGATTTGCCGATAAAGAAACGAAAAAATAGCGTGATCTAGTGTAGCCTCGGGTGAAGCCGAGGGTTCCCACATATCAGAGCCCGGGGAAAATGAATGGTACGCCAAGAATCGGACATGGCCAAACATGGGAAGAATCGAGGTTAAAGGAAATATGGTTAGAAAGGAAAAACGAGGGACCGAAATATCCGGCCTCAACCGGATATTATGGCACAAATCTCGCCCGATATCACATGCATATCACGATTTACTAGAAGAAAAAGATTTTCACCTTTTTAGACTTGTATTAGGAAAAACTTTACTAGGAAGAAATAAGCTTGGATTTGTTGATAGTTCTTGGAAGAAAGAAAACTTTAGGGGGGATTCTGGTACCAGTGGGAAAGGTGTAATGCCATAATTCAATCATGGATAATGAATACTGTTTCTAGCAATTTGTTGGGGGGAATGGTGTATGCTGATAGTGCTCAAGATGTGTGGGAAGATCTTAAATAAAGATTCAATAAGGTGGATGGGTCCAGATCCTTCATTTTACATCAAGAAATTGTTAGACTAATCCAAGGAGCAGCTTATGTAGCAACATATTTCACTAAGCTAAAAGAATTATGGGTTGAACTAGATGCTTTAGTGTCAATGCCTGGATGCAAATGTGATAAGTCAAGGGAGTTTGTTCTTTGTCTCCAACGACAGAAATTGTATCAATTCCTAATAGGACTAAATGATAACTATCTACAGGCTAGAAGTCAAATTCTTCTGATGACACCATTTCCATCAGTGAATCAAGAATATGCTATGATAGTAAGTGATGAGGGTCAAAAGGCTATGGGGACAGTCTCCAACTCAGTTGGTTTATTTGGTACTATGCCCAATCTTGATCCTACTGCTATGTATTCCAAAACTGGATATCAAAATCAAAAATTTAGAAAAACCAGTAACCTATACTATGATCATTGCAAAATGAGGAACCATATCAAAGAAAATTATTATAAGCTGAAAGGGTATCCTCAAGATTCTAGGTTCAAAAGGAAAGGAGGATCTGGTGGATCATCTGCTACTTATAATGTGTTCGCACAAGAAGCAAATGAACAAATGACACAGCTGGATAATCAAGGAAACAATAAAGCAAGTAGGGTGCATTACACAGATGCTCCTTCACAAGGTGCACAAGTAAATCAATTCCCACGGCAAATAACTCAAACAGGAGTGTGTGCTTTCACACAGTCTCAATATGATCAGATTGTTCAAATACTGAATCAAAGTTATCAACAAAGTACCAATTCACACACTGGTTCTTCAACCAATGTAGTAGGTACAGAACCAGGTATTTGTAGCAGTAAGGTCATGTTAGTATCCAAAATCCTTAAATATTGGATCATTGACACTAGTACAACAAATCACATGGTATCTGATATAAGCATGTTAGACAAAGCCTTTTTGCTAAAAGTACAAATGGAAAAATATGTGCAATTACCAAATGGTGAAGTATCAAAAGTAACTCACATTGGTTCAAGCAAAATTTCTGATAATAATACTCTAACTAATGTCTTTCTGTTACCTCAGTTTAAATATGACCTTATGTCAGTATCACAAGCAACAAAATAGTTGAATTGTGTAGCTGCCTTTTATCCTAACTTCTGTGTTTTTTAGGATCTTTACAATGGCAAGGTGAAGGAGATTGGTAAATAGGATTATGGATTATATCTGCTATTAAACAAGTCAACTGGAAAACTTGGAGGAACAGGATTAAATGCTTATAAAGTTACTGTTGTCAGTGTAGAAGAAATAAAACTATGGCATATGAGATTTGGTCATGTAGCTAGTACAACTCTGAATAAGATTTTGCCTGCTAGTAGTCAGGTTATAACAGAAACTATCGACAAGTGTAGCATATGTCCATGTGCAAAACAATGTAGACTGCCTTTTCCTACCAGCTTAAGTAGAAGCAGTGCTAAGTTTGATCTTATTCACATAGATGTATGGGGACCTTACAAAGTTCAAACCTTTGATGGAAATAAATACTTCCTAACCATAGTAGATGATTGCACTAGAATAACATGGGTGTACTTGCTAAAATTCAAATCTGATGCATGCATTGTAATTCCATTCTTCTTAAAATATGTTCATACTCAGTTCAATACCATGGTTAAAGTGGTTAGAACAGATAATGGTACTAAATTTCTTAATGGGACTTGTAAAAATACATTCAAACAGTTAGTAATAATACATCAAAGGTCATGTGCTTATACACCTCAACAAAATGGCATAGCAGAAAGGAAACACAGACATATCCTAGAAATAACAAGAGCAATTAGATTTCAAGCAAATATTCCTCTGAAATTCTGGGAGCACTGTGTACAAACTGTTGTATATCTTATTAATAGAATACCATTATCTGTGATAAAAATGTCTTCCTATGAAAAAATGTATCATTGGAAACCTTCTGTTAAGCATTTAAGAGTGATGGGATGTCTTTGCTATGCAAAGAATATTGTTGAAACTAATAAACTTCAACCTAGAACAAGAACACGTGTTTTAATGGGATACTCAGAAGTACAAAAGGGCTTTATACTGTATGATATTACTAACAAGTGCTTCTTCGTCAACAAGGATGTTAGTTTCAGGGAAGATGTATTTCTATTCAAATGGAATACTTCTGAGAGTCCTATATTTAACAATACTATGACAGAAGAGTCTCAAGTAGATGAACAACACACACAAATGTTGGAACAACAGGCCTCTAGCAGCTATCAAGAGCCAAGGAGAAATCAACAGCTACAAACTCCTCTAGTAGTACCTCCAGCTGAAATTACTACAGAAACACAGTATATATTACAATCACAGATCAGTATAGACATACAACCTATGCCACAAGTCACAAGGGCACCAATAGTTCAACAACTGCCATCTCAACTTGTGTCAACACAAAAACCAAGAGAGGAACCTACCAGAAAGTCTACAAGAACTTCTAGGCAACCTATATGAAAAAAAGATTTCATATCACTCAGCTTACAAAACAAAGCTACTTATCCAATCTTCGAATATATTTCCTATGATAACATCTCACCAAAATATACTGCTTTTCTTGCAGCTTTTTCATCAGTCACAGAACCTCAATCCTATACTGAGGCAGCTCAGGATCCAGCATGAATTGAAGCTATGCAAGCAGAAATTAATGCTCTACAAGAAAATAATACATGGGAGATAGTAACCTTACTAGAAGGAAAGAAACCAATTGGATGAAAATGAATATACAAAGTCAAATACAAGGCAACAGGTGAAGTAGAAAGACTTAAGGCAAGACTAGTAGCAAAAGGCTACAGTCAACAAGAAGGTATAGACTAGCAAGAGACTTTCTCTCCTGTAGTCAAAATGGTGACAGTAAGATCAGTTTTATCCATAGCAGCTGCAAGAAGTTGGCACATACATCAAATGGATGTATATAATGCATTTCTACAGGAAGATCTTACTGATGAAATGTATATGACACTACTACAGGGATTTCAGAGTCAGGGGGAGATTAAAGTATGTAGACTCATAAAATCCCTATATGCACTAAAACAGGCACCAAGACAATGGAATGCTAAATTAACATAAGCTTTGTTAAGATTTCAGTTTATTCAAAGTAAATTTGACCATTCTCTATTCATTAAGAGAACAGACAAAGGCACTACAGTGGTGCTCATTTATGTTGATGATATGCTGATAACATGTGACATGATGGACCTCATACAAGATACCAAAGTTGCATTACAGAAAGCCTTCAAGATGAAGGACTTGGTGAATTAAAATATTTCCTAGGGATTGAATTTGCAAGGTCTGAAAAGGGAATCTTAATCCATCAAAGAAAATATGCATTGGAACTAATATCTGAACTTGGTCTTTCAGCTGCAAAACCAATAGGAACACTTATGGACAATAACTCAAAACTCACAACCTAGTAATATAATGAACATTTGTCAGCTGTCTCAGTCACTGAGGATGAAGTCATATCTGACATAGGATCATACCAAAGGCTAATTGGAAAGTTATTATATCTCACAGTTACAAGGACTGACATAGCTTTTAGTGTGCAGAACCTAAGTCAATTTCTACAACAATAAAAAAAATCTCACATGGAAGCAGCCCATAGAATAGTCAAATATATTTAAAATGAGTCTGGTCTAGGTGTACTCTTATCCAATCAGTCACAAGATAACATTACAACATTTTGTGATGCTGACTGGGCAGCATGTCCACAAACAAGAAAATTAGTCACTAGTTTTTTAGTAAAAATTGGAGATTCAACTGTATCTTGAAAATCAAAGAAGCAAACTACAATTTCAAGGAGTTCTGCTGAATCTGAATACAGAAGCATGGCTCCAGCAGTAGCAGAATTGACATGGATATTAGAAATGCTCAAAGAAATTGGCTTCAAAGTTGATCTTCCTGTAACCATTTTTAGTGACAGCAAAGCAACAATTCAAATTGCAGCTAATCCAGTCTTTCACGAAAGAACAAAATATATTGAGATAGATTGCCACTTCATAAGAGAGAAAATACAGCAAGGTCTTGTGAAGATAGAGTACATTGGTACTACTGAACAACCAGCTGACATACTCACCAAAGGGTTGAACAAAGCTTAGCACATGTATCTAAGGTCCAAGCTAGATTGCTCAACATCTTTACACCACCTAACTTGAGGAGGGAGTATTGAGTATGATGGAAGAAACAAGAAGAAGATATAGCTAAAATCTAACTCATTTTCATAAACTTCAAGAAGTTAGTTAAGTTAGTTAAAGTTTGTTAGAGTTAGTTGAAAATTGTTAAGAAGTTAGTTAACATAGATTCTTTCATAACTGTAATCTAGAGTTGCAATATCATAGATATGCACTCTATATATACGTGTATCAGCATACAGATTAAACACAATGAATAGATTCAAATTCTAGCCTAATCGATCACACCTCTCTGTTCTCTCTTTCTTCTTCTTCTTCTTTTCTTCTTCTTCTCTCCTAAACTAATATGTTCTTGATCTTCATGCTCGGTGTATTATCTGCTCTAACTCTGTTATAATCAAGACATATAGTTGAATTACTACACTTAGGTCGCTATTTGCCTCTTTTTCGTATCTATCAAAGTCAACCGCTCATATCTCTCATCTAGGCTTCTCCTCTGCACGTGTCCGAACCATCATGATTTAAATTTACAGATCAATTCCGGATCAAATCATTGAATTATTATACTCCATCTGTTTCTTTTACCAATTTAGTGTACAAAAAATAAATTTCTCATTTTACTTGTCCACTTGCGGCCAACCCGGTCCCCCTTCTTACTTGAACAAACTCCCTACCACTATAATATTTTTTTCGACTGTCCACTTTAAAGGTTATAAGGTTATACAATTTGGTTTTCATCGCTACAATAGATTTTCACTTCCATTATCTGTGATACAATAGATATTCCAACATGAAAAGACAATTTCTTGGGCCTCTGTACACCAAGAAGAAGGAAAACTACACAATATAACCGCTCCAAAAAAAATAATAGCCGACAATATATATATTTTTTATATATTAATGTATAATTTATATATTTGATACATATTTTTTTATATATTTAGCTAGCTGAATATAATTATTTTTGGCCGACTGGCCAAATGTGTAACTTGCCCCAAAAAGAACCATTGAGATCTTGTTATTTGGGCCTCCGTATCCTACCTTTCGGATGCCTTTGGGCCAACAATCTTGAGAATGAAGATCGCTTGTTTCCCTCAAGTAAACTTATGATTTAGGAAGTAAAACTAAGAGAATGAATAAAAAGGAGACGTACTGTAGAAAAAATTCCATAAAAAAGCTTATTCGTAGCCTAAATACTTATAACCTGTAGCAAGGGACAGTATCATATCAATTTCTTTAAAAAGTAACGTAAAATTGTTAATAATAATAATAATAATAATAATAGACCAGCCAAAATAAATAAACAAGTAAGAGACAAGCCCCAGAATTTTCATTGACGACAGACGGTCTGCAGTTTGTTTAGCTTACTGCTCTGAAAAGTGAGAAATGCCTACCATTCCTAGCACGTTATAATAAGATAAGGAGTCACACTAGCAAGTTTTGATCACCAAATTAAAAGCTTAAAAAATTGACTAAAATTTAACATTATTTTCATCATGAAAACTTAAAAAGTTGACTTCTCAACAAAGCAAGTATGTCAAAGAAAAGAAAGAAGTGCATGATACAGAATTGTAATGATATAGGAATGGAAAGACGATGATTGTTATATAATTTTTCTTATCAAACACGTTGAAAGGTCAAACGTTGATACGGTCAATAAGAACGCTTGATCAAACACCGCCAAGGGTGAGAATTATTTTCATCAGAAAAACTTTTGATCAAACAATTTACATCTTAAACGCAAAGCATTCATATTTAAATAATAATAGTACTGTCGTATGAAATAAAATAGTTTAGTATGGTTTCATTGTTTTAGGAAGTTTTTATATCTTTTTATTTTATGCTATAAATGTTATACTATTTTCTTGTATTTCCGTTTTGGCAGCTAAAACTGCAGTAGAATAACCTTTATAGTTTGACATATATTCTGAGGTAAGTGATTTAAGGCTTAAGATTTAACCAACTTCATTATCAACTTTAATTTTCCAATTGAGAAACCAAACAGGGAGGTCAAAAATTTCAAATCTCTAGAAACTTTACTTGAAATTGCAATTAGTTCGTGGTTGACTTGGAAAAGTAAATTATCTTCTTCCATTATCTCCATTACGAAATCAAGCAACTGGTCCTTGTATATAGGATGACTTTTAGTTTTAAAGACCAAAGGGTAGATATAATTTGGTCAAGAAATTGGATATTTTAGTCTGACTTTTACTTTTAAAGTCTGGATTATCTCGACTGGCGCACAAGAATTGGTAATCATGGACAACTTTGTGTCAACATATCAGCTTAATTACATGAAAAATATGCAAAAAATAAAATAAAAATAGTAAACTAAACTAGTTAATAAACTCTAAAGATTTATATATTTTTATATAGGGGAGCGTAGTGTCTAATTTTGAAATCTCTAGAGTGTATTTCTCGGTAATGTTATGTCGAGGAAGAGACAAACTCGAAAATAAAGAAGATAAAGAACATTAATTTTAAAATGAAAAAATCGTTCAAATCGAAGGTAAAAATCACGGGATAACAAAGATCCAAAAGGATCCATTAAAATAATTATTAGTGTTATTTATATTTTATAATGCAAAGTCAAAAAATTTCTTTGTAGTCCCTTTTTCCTTCTTTACTTCTTTATCTTTTGTGAAAGACAAAGTATCCATCATTGTGGAAAGTCTTTTTCTTCACTTTATAATGAATTACTCTTTGTTGGGATTGTAAAGAGCTAGTTAAAGGGAGTGGTCTCGCCCACATGAGAAGTTGGTCCTGAAGGCAAAACGGGTCTATTTGCTCCATTTTAACTTCTGTAACAGCTACAGATTAATTTTTCATCTGTAACTGTTCAGTAGCTTTGCCTACAAAGGTCGGTCTTCATTTTGAATAATCTAACACAAAAAAACACCTTCATGTTTTTGCAATTATTTTGTGCAAATTTCAAACTCCAGCCACGAGTGCACATGTCTGGAGGTTCTGTGGAACCTTGGTGAGATCGGTCTTAATGATTTGCACTCATTCGGCCTGAAATCGCTTTTAAGGCAGTGGCTTGCCACGACACAATATTTTTTATTAAGTTGTTGTTCTTTCCATCTTCTTCCTTGTCAATATTATCTACTATTTTTCCTACAATAATAAGAGGGTTACAAAATTTCTCCAAATTTACTATACAACAAGTGTCAAACACGGAGCAACAATAGCAACAAGATATCAATTGAAAAAGAGGAGAAGTCAAATAAATAAAGCTGCTCTAAATCCGATATTACGGTAAGTCAAGGTCCAAACACCATAATATTACATGCAACCACTTTGGCAAGAAAAGACATATCAAAAGGTTCTGCCACAAGCTGATGAAAGACATTAGAGAAGGAAAGAAAGTTAAAAATAACAAGAACAATATTGTTGCTATTGTTCGAGATGACCATCTTTTTGCTTATGATGAAAAGGTGTTTGGTGTTGGTACAACTTTGTTTGAAAACTAATGGAGAATTTAACATTTTGGCAATACTTAACAGGATAGGATGCAAAAGATTTTAGATACCAAAAAAAAAAGAAGAGAGTATGTATACAAAGAAGAATATTAAGCACTGTTGCGGTTAAACGTTGATTCTTCTGAACATTTGGCAACCTTCTCTTTACTAGGTGGCGGCTGCTTATTTATTCAAAGCGGTGTTATGATAGGAGAACATGTTCATGTTAGACTTGTAACATAGTTCAATCATCTTGTCAAATATGAATACACCATTCAACCACCTAAGAGTTTCTCATTGGAAAAAGAAGCTAAGTTATATTGTGTTCCTTTATTCCTTTTAGATGTCAAGTGGCCGTTAAATCCCTTTGATTCCAAGAGTGACACTTTCAATGGTGTATGTGTTAGATTACATCTTTTTTCGAAAATGGTATAAGAAATTCCAAACAAGAGTAGTACTTCCTTACTTTTCGTCCATTTATTGGATCCTACACCAACTTAGGAGAATAATCTAGTAATTGAGGAGTATTTCAGATTGCATTTTAACATCCAACAATGAAAAGGTTATATAATTAGTATTTGTGCATGCATGTCTCTCCAAAAGAGGCAACCATCTTAAGATTAGTGAATAGTGTTCCCTATTTTATTTTTCTTCCAAATTAAATCAGGCAATCGGCTAGAAATAATTCAAATAAGACTAATTAATGTTATGTTCTCTTGTATCTAATAAAAAATAAGTGACAGCTTATATTGTTTGAAATATATATTTTCGATTCATGAAAGAAATAGTGAAATTAAAATTATACAGTTGGATCTCAATTTGAACGCGGTGTTATATTCCGATGCTCGATAAAGACATGGAAAAGTTAATATTCCAACAACGACTTTAATTAGCTTTTCCGCCACTTAAAATTTATATATAATGAATTAAAATTATTCTAGAAGATTAGTCTAGACTTCTCACCAAGATTCTTTTGCTTTCTTCCTTTTTCCTACGTGATTCATGAAGCAATAATTAATGGACGGAAATCACATTTTTGTTTCATATTGGATACTATTTATTTAGCAACCAAGAAACAGAAATGGTCAAGTAGAGACCACTCCTTCCTCTCACTTTCCTATCCATCCTCACTTTTTTCATAAGTCCAAGGGTTGTTTAGTTTTTGGTATTAGCAAACGTGGATTTGGGATTCTGAGAAGATGAGTGCATTAACATGATGCAATGAATTTTGAATATATATAGGTTCAACCTTAATTCTTACTGTATGGGTCAAAATCTGATTAAGAATATTCGATACGAAGTGGTATTATTAAAAGTAATTTGGCTGAGGTCGACTAATGACTAATGGAACTAATTGTCGAGCAGTCGGTCGTGGCTGAGGTCAAGTGTCAGAAGGGGCAGCAACGGCTATTTTAGTAACATGATTTTTTAGGAAATATTCAGTCAAGTGTCAGAAGGGGCAGCAACAGCTATTTTAGTAACGGGATTTTTAGGGAATATTCCATTGAATATTCTCTATGTTTGTACTTTTAAGGTTAATCAGGGGTATGTCCTTTATAAATAGAAAAGAGAGATCAGGTGATAGGCAGGTAATATTCTTTGATAAGAACTCCCTTGAAATGCAAACTCTCTAGATAAATACAAACATCACCTTTCGTTTATTTTTATTTTTTGATTATTCTATATTTTTCCTATCATATCCGAGAAAGTCTTCAATATTCTCATAGTTATTTGTCATTCATCATTGTCATAAAGAAGAATCATCCACCTCATTCAATATTGGGTGAATCATTCCCCTTATTTATATTTAGTGTCATTTATTGTTATTTAATGCTTGATATTCACATCTCATTATTGACCTTGAAACATTAAATACACGTTACATAAAATCTGTTCTGACACTGTTCTACATCATCCACATAGGCTGATTATAGATCTGAAGCTATTATCTTTAACTAGGTTTAATATCTCATATATTAAATTAATTAGTTTAACCAACAGTTCATATTTTTTTGTCAAACAATTTGGCGCCGTCTGTGAAAATTTCCTAGTCAAAGCTTTAGTTTCTTCCACATCTATAACTAGCAAAAATAAAACGCAAAACCCTATACTTTCTTGTTCATACAGATCTAACATTGCAGGTACCGGAGAAAAAGAATGAAGGCGGTAGCCGATCTCACCACCAACCACTTAAACACCATCAACGAGGTCTTTGAAACAGAGGGTGTGGATATAACACCAAACACCTCTCCAAGGCGAAGTGGCTCACCTCTTCCTCATGGTAGTATCACAACTTCCCACGGTAAAAGAGCCTCCACGTCCACAACGGAAGAGACACCACCGACGGTGAAGAAGCTGCTTGAAGCTTGGCTGATGAATACGTTGACCAGCATTCTTGACAAACTTGCTCAAAAGGTGATCAAAGAGAGTGCAAGGGCCTGCGTTGCACCAATAATAGTCGAGCCGCACGACCCTCCTCCTCCAGTAGTAGGTATCACTCACAATGTTAATAATGCAGGACACCCTCACAGAAAATGAAAATAAAATGCTCCGAGACCAAATGAAAGAGCATCAAGAAAGAGTAGACAAAATACCGGGCGCCCCAAAACTCTTACCAAAAAGAGATGCCGGTCGGTTTGTTGAGCGGTCGTACACTGATGAAGCCGCACCACATGCTATACCTAAAACCTTCAAAATGCCGTCGTACCTGAAAATATATGATGATAAGACAGACCATCATGTGACTCACTATGTCACCGCAGTAAAAGGCAACGACCTCGCCAAAGAGCAAGTATCCTCCATCTTATTGAAAAAGTTTGGTGAAACCCTCATCGAGGGTGCATTAATTTGGTATTCACAGCTGCCTGCGCGCTCCACTGAAATATTTGAAGAGATGGACGACAAGTTCATAACGGCCCATGCTAGAGCTAAGAAGGCAGAGGCGATAGTGAATGATATATTTTCCATCAAACAATCACCCGGAGAAGACAGAGGGACTTCCTCGCCAGATTCAACCGTGTAAGGATGACCTTACTGAATGTATTGGAAGGAATGGCTATAGCAGCTTTCCAGAATGGGTTGAACAGAAGCGGTTCAAGGGAGACCAGAAATTACTGAGTCAGCTCATGAAATATCCCCCGACCACTTGGGACGAAATACATAATGCCTATTGTGCCGAAGTCCGAGCTGACGAAGATGACCTAAACAGACCAACCTAACGGTTGACCTCAGTACAAGCCGAGTCCAGAATAGATCGGAGAAACGACAACAAAAGGGATCTAGAAGGTCCACGAACTCGAAGAAAGTATCATCTTCGATAAGTCAGATACCCATGGTTGGGTTTTTCCTCACTATGATGCTCTTGTTATCACTTCACACATATAGATACAGATGTGAGGCGCATTATGGTAGACGATGGGAACAACGCGTGCATTATCCACCCTCGAGTACTTGCACAAATGAAACTCGAGGATAAGATAGTGACACGCTGCATCACACTAATCGTTTTAACAATGCAGTTGAACAGACATCTGGAGAAATCACACTCCCCGTCCTAGCCGGTGTCGTCACTTTGGAAACTACATTCCATACCATGGATCAGGACACGACGTACAACGCCATAATAGGCGTTGTATACACTCCATGAAGGTCATCCCCTCCATCTTGTATCAAGTTATCAAATTTCCCACCCCATGTGGAGTATTCAGCATCCGAGGAGAACAACGCACTTCCCGAGAATGCTATCGCATTGCCCGGGATTGGACATACACCCAACAAATGAAGGGCAAAGACAAAGAGGCATAGCAATTAACAGGGTCGAGGTCGAGCGGTGATGAAAGGAAGGACGTCATCAAAGACCCCAAAATCATAGGGGCCACGGGATCAACCATAGAAGATCTCGACCCCGTCCAACTTGATGATAACGACAACAACAAGAAAGCCTACATCGTCCACAAGCTTCAGGAACTAGGTAAATTCTGTCATTTCTTAACTAATAACGTAGACTTATTTGCCTTTTCCCATGCAGACAAGCCAGGTATCTTGAAGGAGATAGCGATACACAAGTTGCATGTCGATCCATTTTACCGCTGGTAAGGCAAGTTAGGCTGAAGTTCAATTCTGTAATAAACGTTGCAGTCCGCGAAGAGGTTGAAAAATTGTTGGAAAATGGCTCCATCAGAGAATCAAAAATACCCACAATGGGTCGCCAACGTGGTCATGGTGAAAAAGAAGAATGGAAAATGGCGAATGTGCATAGACTTCACATATTTGAACAAAGCAAGCCCAAAAGACTCATTCCTGCCACCCCATATCGACCAGCTCATTGACGCAACAGCCGGGCACGAACTGCTAAGCTTCTTAGATGCATACTCAGGCTATAACCAGATCCTCAAGGAAGAGGAATACCAGGAGAATACCACATTCATTACCCACCAAGGAACGTATTGTTATAGGGTGATGCCTTTTGGACTAATAAACGCAGGGGCGACGTATTAGAGGTTGGTGACAAAGATATTCAAAGACCAATTCGGCAAAACCATGAAGGTCTACATAGACGATATGTTGGTCAATTCCAAAAGGAAAGAGGATTACATCGTCCACCTGAAAGAAGCCTTCGATATACTTAGGCGATACAGAATGAAACTGAATACTGAAAAGTGCACATTCGGCGTGACCTCAGGGAAATTCCTGGGCTTCCTAGTATCACAACGAGGCATCGAGTTCAATCCCAACCAAATCAAATCTATATAGGGGATCTGGAGAACTTAACCAACAAAAAACAAGTTTAGAGACTGATCGGTCGTGTAGCCTCCCTATCGAGATTCATCTCACAATCATCCGAGCCACAAGTTTTTTGGCGTAATCAAGAAAGACAACGGCCTCCAATGGACCTCTAAGTGCGTCGACTCCTTGAAGGAGTTAAAGTCTTACCTATCATCACCACCACTACTCTCCAAAGTGGAGCCCGGAGAACGCCTCCTCGTTTACCTGGCCGTATCCGAAGCGGTGGTGAGCGTAGTCCTGGTCCGAAAAAATAAAGTTACGCAATCTCTCGTCTATTTACATTAGAAAAACCTTAGTTGACGCCGAGTCGAGGTACCCACACCTCAAAAAATTGGCCCTGACCTTGCTCGTAGCTTCACGAAAGCTAAGACCCTACTTCCAGCGCCACCCCATCTCGGTAGTCATGACTTTTCCCTTGAGAAGCAATTTTCATGAGCCTGAACTATCGGGAAGATTGACCAAATGGGCTATATAATTAAGCGAACATGATATCACATATCAACCCCGAACGACGATAAAGTCACAAGTACTTGCCGACTTTGTCGCCGACTTCAACGCAAAAATAATGCCTGAAGTAAAAAAGAGAAGCCGCCAATACCTCTCCTCAAATACAAGATCTATGAATTTTGTATACTGGTGGCGCCTTTAATGCATCGAGGTCCGGACTGGGACTCGTACTTGAGGTCCCAACAAGCGAAGTAATTCACTAGTCCATAAGATGCTTGGACATGACTAACAATGAGGCCGAGTATGAGGTCGTGATTACAGGATTAAGGCTGGCACTCAAGTACAGAGCGAGGAGAGTCCTACGCAAAGGTTACAAAAGTATCATGCCGAGATCTGCAAGTTGCTGCCCGAATTTGATGAATGCCAGTTTGACCAGATCCCTCGAGCACAAAATAGCGAAGCAGACGGCCTCGCCAAACTAGTGGCGGCTACTAAAAACATAACCAGAGAAGGAAACATGGCTACCCTCCTCCACTCATCGATATAAAATCGAGGTAAGGACTATAAACCTAACTTGGGACTTGCGCAACCGTATTGTTACATACTTTCAGGACGGCGTGCACCTAGATGATAAAAAAGAAGCCAAGAAGCTTCGAATGCAAGCGTCCAAGTACATCGTCATCGACAACGACCTATACAAAAGAACGTGTGGCGGCCCCCTAGAAAAATGCTTAGGCCCTAATCAGACATAACACATTCTAGAAAAAGTCCACAAAGGCCACTACGGAGCTCATATCGGCAATCGGGCCCTGGTAAGATGTCTCATACGAGCAAGCTTCTACTGGCCCACCATGAAAAAGGAGGTCGTTGACTTCGTGAGAAAATGCGAGCAATGCCAAAAATATGCCCCTATGATCTACCAAGTGGGCGAGCACCTCCACTCGGTCGCCTCCACAGGAGAGAGACCCTACTCATTAGTCTATGGGACCGATGCAGTAATACCACTCAAGGTCGGAAAACCAAGTTTGAGATACTCTTATGAGAGCGGGCCGAGGAACGACGAAATCAGAAGACAGGACCTTGACGAAGCTGAAGAACGAAGAGATATGGCCTACATAAGGATGATCGCCCAAAAACAACAAGCAGAATGCTACTACAACAAAAAATCCAAGGTCAGACCACTCAAAGTCGGGGACTACGTGCTCAAGGCCAAAACACAAGCAAGCAAAGACACGCGGGAGGGTAAATTGGGAACGAATTGGGATGGCCCATACAAAATTACGGCAGCAGCAAACAAAGGGTCATTTCAACTAGAAACAATGGAAGGAAAACTACCACCAAACAACTGGAACGTCGTCCACCTCAACTACTTTAACTTCTAAGGAAGAATGTTCTCCGAGATGTACTCTTTTTCCCTCACCTGAGTTTTGTCCTAATTGGGTTTTCTCGGGAAGGTTTTTGATGAGGCGACAAGGAGGACATTTCAGGCTAAAGTACGAACAGGTGAGGACACATGTCGATCAATTCATTTCCCAACTTCTCAATACTTCTCCAGGTCGACCAATGAAGGGACTAGATAGACTGGGACCGGAATGCCAGCCCGGAAAACATGTAAATTTCTCCAATATATATAAGCAAAGCACAGACACATGAAGTTCGCCCATGTTTTCGCCAAAACAACGCTGCATCAACTAAGAAAAAGTTTAATTCAACCTTGTTCGAATCAACTTACATTCGACTTCGTTCGAATTAATTAAAGTCACATTTGACCTCGTTCGAATTAATTAAAGTCACATTCAACCTCGTTCGAATTAATTAAAGTCATATTGGACCTTGTTCGAATTACCTAAAGTCACATTCGACTTCGTTTGAATTAATTAAGTGACATTCGACCTCGTTTGAATAAACTAAAATCTCATTCGATCTCGTTCGAATTAATTAAAGTGACATTCGACCTCGTTCAAATTAACTAAAGTGACATCCAACCTCGTTCTAATTAATTAAAGGGACATTCGACCTCGTTCGAATTAATTAAAATCACATTCGATCTCGTTTGAATTAATTAAAGTGGAATTGACCTCGTTCAAATTAACTAAAGTCACATTCAACCTTGTTCGAATTAATTAAAGTGACATTCGACCTCGTTCGAATTAACTAAAGTCACTTTCGATCTAGTTCGAATCAATTAAAGTGACATTTGACCTCGTTCGAATTAACTAAAGTCACATTCGACCTCGTTCAAATTAATTAAAGTGACATTCAACCTCGTTCGAATTAACTAAACTCACATTCAACCTCGATCGAATTAATTAAAGTGACATTCGACCTCGTTCGAATTAACTCACATTCGACCTCGCTTGGATCGACCCACACTCGACCTTGTTCGAGTTAACACCTACTAGCCCGGTCACGACCAAATCAAAAATCCTTATGGTCAAGGCGCCAAACGATAAAAACACACAAGACCAAACAGAGGAAAGATTCAGAGACAAACAACGAAAAAAGAATTCCATATTCAAAAAATATAATTTTTACAAGGGATAAACAGATGCCCGCGAAAGTAAGCACAAAAATTACTAGGGAATAAATACTTAGTCGCGCCATCTCCATCGTCGCCTCGCCATCAGGGTACTTGTCCTCGTACCAAGCAGCCTGATCAATCCCATCCAAATCTTTCTCGCCATCGTCGGTCCCAGGTGTAGCAGGGTCATAAGCACAGGCGGTTCGAGTTGCACGCGCCTTAGCACGAGCATCCTCAAAATCAGCTTCAAGAACTCTCTCCGCTGTCATCAAATCCCGAAAAATGTCTAGCTGGGCCTCGACGTGGATTCGCTTCTTGTATAAATCTTGCGGAACATCAGGATAAGCAGAAGTGTGAGAAGAGGACGGCTGAGCCAACGCCTCGAGGGCGATGATCTGATCACCGAGGTTCAAAACATCTTGTTCCAGCACTCTAATTTGCTCGTCAAGCCGCTCCTCTTTGAGCCTGGCCATCTCCAAATCATTCGCCCATTCGGACCGAAGGACATGTATTGCATCCTCCAATGCCTCCACCTTTGCCAAAGCCGCCAATCGAGCCAACTCGTCCTTCTCCAAATCCGCCGTCTTCTCGACGACTTCATCACTCAAAGCATTGGCCCTGATCGAACACTGCTTGAGCTCGGCCCACAAAGATACCACTTGGACCTGAAGGTCCGCACTCTCAGCCTCAACTCCCTTGCTCACTTCGAGCTCTTCCTCTTTAACCTCTCATATATTAAATTAATTATTTTAACCAAAGGTTCATATTTTTTGGTCAAACACTTATTGTTGCACCCATTATTTTTTGGAAATTATAAGTTCAATACTAATTTTTTTCTAAAAATAGTTATTTTCTTTCATAAATATGTATTATTTGGTATTGAAAAAAGTGATATTAGTTAAGTCTTGACTACATGCTATATTAGATGCTGCTACTTGTTTTAATATACACATTTATTTTAATTAAATTTTCTTCTTCTTAATTTATGTGGCAGTGTTTTAACTCGACACGGTGATTAAGAAAAAAGAAAAAGAACTTAAGCCTTATAGTCTAAAGTAAGTCATAGATATTTGTGTGGATATAACTCATTTTGTTAAGGGTAACTAGGCATTATAAAGTTAAATTATTTCTAAATAAAAAATATAATATTTGTGTTTGGACGGAGTAAAAAAAAGCATGACACATAAATTAGAACAAGTAAGAGTAACATTTTAAGGTGAGAAAAGAAGAATAAGAATTTTAATACACCCGAAGTGACACCAGACATGTTCATTTTTCGTGGATGTGCCTGATTCTAGAAAAAAAACTCCCAACTTCACTTAAAGAGATGCACCCAATAACTATCGCATAGTATAATATTTTGAGCTTGAGCGCACACATATATATTAATTTTTTTTTTAGAATATAACAGTTTTATACATGATTGTATATGGTAAAATGTGTTCATATTAAATGATCGCATGAGAAGGCGACACGTGGAGACGAAGACAGAAGACAGTCATGTCCGAAGGCAACGATCTCGAAGACAATGGTATTCATAAAGGCGAAGTACCCGTGCGATGCGCGGACACAAATCATGTTAAATTGTGATGTATGTTGTTTGATATTGTATAAATAACCTTAAAATATAAACCCCTCAGATAAAAATTATATAACATTAGATATTAATTATGAAGTAGGATATGAAATTATTGTTCAAATCTTGTAGTGCATAAACTATTTTGTTTTATATTTGTAGCAACCTAAACCCTTGATTTTAGTACTTGCACTTCGTTTCGCTATCAATATTAAAGAATACTAAACATATCATGTTGTGATCTGTCTTGTTTGAGCACATNGTGTACTAAAAGTGCGATCTTGAAACTAGAAACTCTGGTTTGGAACAAATGAGCGGATAGGCTTGACGAAGTTTAGGAAAAATGCAATAATCTATTATAATTTTTAATTAATTTTTTACCTCCATTTTTCTTGCTAATATAGAAAAAAAATTCATGGGTGGATCAATATAGATATAACTATAGATATAGATACAAATATACTTATAAATATAAATTTAAATGTAGATATATATATTAGATTTGTCTAAGATCTATTTAGATTAAGTATAAGATTCATTAAACTACTTCCATTAATTATGTTTCCATTTATATTCAAATTTTTAATGTTATCTTTAAATTGCCAAGTGGTTTCTTTTTAGCTTGCCACTTGGCTTAATCACATGTTTCACTGCCCTCATTTTATTATAATATAGATATTCTATAGCATTAAGTGCACGGTCCGTTACAGAAAATATGGAATTCACTGTTTACCGTTACACATTCTTCAATGGGTCTCATAATTATCATTTAAGAGAGACTTGATCCTAGGACTTTGTTCCTTATCTGCAACTATAAATAGTGGGCTTACAGCCATTGTAAAGGAGACAAATTTTTTGACAGACTAATACTATACTCTATTCAAAAGCTCAATAATATTTTATCTTCTTGCTTATTAATACTATTACTACTTTCTACTGTCTTATCTCGATTTGTATGCTAAGTCTTATATTCTTGTCTAATTTATTTATCATTTTGGGATCAAATCGATTCATATATCTATAAACCACATATATATTTAACTATACCGTTTTACGGGTAAACAATGATCTAATAAAGGAAATATGGGTTCACGTACCCCAAACTCCCTAGATGGGCCTCTAGGTATTAGGATACAAATTCCAACATTAAATTTAGGATTACATTATCCATCTTTTTTGTCATTGCTAATAGCTAATATCAATATAAATATAAATTTTATACGAAAATTTTTATTTTAATTATGTATTCCATAGAGGAAGCGGGAATAAATCATATTATTTTAACAAACTTCTTACTATCACTTGTTTAAAAATATGTCTTACTCATCACATTATTTTTACGCAAAATTCTTTTTTCTTTTATTTTTTTCTTATAGTTATTGTATTATTCATTATTTAATATTATTGTACTATATAATTTTTTATTAGCTTAATAATTAAATTAATGTCTTGATTATTATTTCTTTTAATAGTTTAATAAATTTAAATATTTTATTCTTGAAACTTGGTATATTTTTATGATTGTATCCTCTTATTTGGAATTTCTTAATCATTTAAATTTATTGCAATCTTTTTAAATATAATTTAATTTTTTAAATTATTTATTTTTAAATTAATTTAATGTATAAGTATCCTCACACTATATCTATTGTTTTATACATTCTCTTCCCTACTATAAATTTTAATTAGTTTTTATATTAATTATTTACCTATAACCAAAATAATATCATATTTTATTTTAAATTATAAAATTCAATTAGTCTAAAATATTAACACATGAGTTATTTGATGATTATGTTCCAAATGTATTGAGTTCTCTTATAATTATTTTTGTATTAGATGCAATTAAATTTTCTTCTTTTTTTAGCTTTAAGATACAAATTTAATTTTTAATTTTCATTAGTAAAACTACCTATATTAGAAAGTTATTTTATATTTTTAAAATTTTATTTTAATCATAGAAAAATAATTTCTTAATTGTTTGAACATATTATATGTATGTAGTAATATGTTTTGTCATTTTATTTCTTTACATAATATTTTAAAAAATAAAAAAAATTATGAATAAAAAAAATTCTCATCTCAAATTCAAATAATTCTTATCATTCTATTTTCTAAATTAGACCGCATTTTCAAAAAATTATGCTATGCATTCAAACTTAAACTAACTGCACTCAATTCAGATATTAATTATAGAAGAATATTTTCTTAGTTGTTTGAACACATTATATCTAAATGGTGTAGTAATATTTACACTGTCATTTTATTTCTTACGTAAATTTTCTTTCTTTTTATACAAATTTAATTTTTAATTTTCATTAGTAAAATAACCTATATTAGAAATTTATTTTGTATTTTTTTTTTTCATAAATAAGACTTCAATGTCGTGATAGTATCCATAGTTTAAGCATTCTAATCATAGATTTAGCAACTTACTAATTTCCAATTCAAATAGCCTTTCCCTTTCATTTCTAATAGTAAACTTTTAATAATTTAACATAATTTTACTAATTTTTAATATAATATATAGTTTTATTATGTTTTATGTTGTTTT